>JAZKJV010002471.1:600000-790956 GCA_037367405.1 Ottelia alismoides | reverse complement strand
TGTGACCTGAATCCCTCCCCTTCCATCTCCGCCTTCCTTGCAACCTCGTGCACGAGGTTATTGTCGGAGCTGTCTCCTATCAGGAATACGCGGGAGACTCGTGGCGTTGAGAAGCTCGGAGGACGTGGGGTGTGTTGGACGAGGAAGAGGAAGAGGATGTGGGAGGAGGAAGAAGAAGTGCATGGACATTTCAACCCTATTTTTAAAAGTAATTTCTATTGTATCCTTAAAGTTAACGTCCATTTGTGTTGGAGATGGACGACAACTAACCGGAAGGGCATAAGTGATATACTGGCAAGAAGTGAGGGGTACAACTGATATTACCAAAAAGATAGGGGCATAACTGAAATTGCGAGATCTCGGAGGGGCACAAGTGATAAAATCCTTAAATCAATTAATAGTCAAATTCAATCAACTAACAAACAATCTTGATTGTTACTTGAAGGATGGTATAATATCAAAATACGTAGTTTAGAAAAATACATCATGATCTTTTCAAGCATTATCCTTTCCTTATCCCCTATCATGACCATTACACACAACATGTGGGACAAACCGCTCACGAAGCAACCTGCTACCCCAACGATCCCCGACTAGACACCATATCTGCCTCAGGCCAGGATAATATGATTTAATCATTTTGTATTTGAGATGATATTTGGCCTTTCTACCGAAGCTATACTATATAATGTTTATCAGAACCATTTGATTAATATTATAAGAATATTTGCTAAAGAAATCCCCAATCCAATTCAAGTAACAATGTTTTGCATGTAAGATTATCCTACAACTATTGTAGGATAAAATAGGGCTTTCATGAAACATACATTCAATGGCCTATGCTGATTAATCAATTATTTTCATAATTATTAGGCATCATAATTAATCTAGGCAAATTCATAATTTTCATAATTTTAATTGAATTATAAACACATTAAGTAAAGATATTTGATGATCTAATCATTTTACGACTCATCTGCCTTAAATTTGGAATATCTAGGGCAAACATAGTCAAAATCACGTGAAATAAATTCGAGCGATTTTGCTGGTTTGATTCTCTACTTAATTCAAATGTTTACTTCATATTTCAGGACGGGAAAACAGTAAGCAAAATTATTTTTTCTTACATATCCGCAAATACATGCAAAAAATTTTCATAGCGGGAACTCTTCGAGGTCTTTCATGCACTTTTGGTACCATATTAGGTTATTATTTTTGGAACATATTTAGACCTTCTAAATACATTTTAATAACAAAAGAACACGTCCCAACATTGCAGAAATATTATGTTTTACTTTAGCTAAAAACCTATTCGAATCTTGCATCTAATGCATAAACAATGATTCCCACGCATCCGAAACATGAACCTTGATCGTTTAAGATTCCGGATCATATCCAAGATTTCGCTAAGGCTCTGATACGAATTGAAGGTTATGAAGAGAACCCTAAACGCATCACGGAAGCGTGAAGATTGCATCATATGCGATCATGAGCGACTAATCACACTAGTTGCTCGGTGCATCAGAATTTAAAAAAATTTAAAAGCAATGAAATCACATGTCCAAGAACACTTCTCGGATCATTTCATCTAAACCACAAAGTAGATATCATAATGCCTCTTGAAACGTAGTTGTGATCGTGTCTCTAAAGTAAGAGACCTCCTGTCTCAAGTCCGATTCAATGGAGGAGACGCTTGTGAGCACGTTTATAAAACGCAAGCTCCTCACAATCCAAGTTAATAATCTAAGCGACGAATCTTCTGATCTCATCACACGAGATCCGACATCTTCTTCACAAACGAGGTGCATCGAAGGAGACAGAGATTCATGAGCGATCGAAGCGACAACACAACGACGTGGCGACGACGACGATCCTCTCTAGGATTTAGAGTGGACGATCACTCTAAGGAGAGAGAGGGCACGTATATGGTGATGAGAAAGAGAGAGATGCTATTCAATTGTTGTAAAATGATGAGCTAGGGTTGCATCTTCTTTTTAATATTTTAGGAGTCCATTGGATCTCAATACATAGACAACACAAATTCAGTGGTGAATAGTTATCAATATAAATTAATTCAATCAAACCAATAAGCAAGGAAGGGATAAGAAAGAGCAAGATTCAGGGAAAATGGTATGCGTATGCATTCAGACAGGTCATCGAATACTAAATTAGTAGTATGCGGGGGCATATGCGGGGTATATGGGGTTCTATATTGTTTTGTAATTTTTAATTAAAAATAAATAAATATCTATGAATAACATTACCACTGAATTTATGTATCTAAGTGGAGTTCTAAGAAAAATGGTTAATGTTAGTTGGCTGTGTATATGCTTTTTAATTACCTCATATTTAATAAAAAAATATTTACCATAAACATTTCACATATTAGATGATTCGTAATAATAAAACTTCAATACACATACATGTACTACATTATCAAAACCTTAATCGACATATATAAAAATATTGGACGATACATTGCATATACTCATGAAAATAATACATGAGAAAAATATAAAACATTGCATTTACATAATAGTATAACGTATTGCAATTGTATATAAATGCATGTTATATTCTTATAGTTGAATGAAGAGGCATAGCTACGAAATTAAGGACCTAAATGAGGAGATTAAAAATTGGAGCTGCTAGAGCAGTATGCGGGGCATATGCGGGATATGCGGGACATATGCAGGTTGTATTTATGGGGAGGGTGTATAATGGGTCGATTCATGAAATCGGTGCAGTCTGCATGCCGCACAGCATATGCGGCAACATATGCGGTCCGTGCGGTCGATTTCATGAACACTGGGAAAGAGGGAAAGTCCCTTGCAAATGAGGAGTGGACAACTATACTTTAATTATGATTCAAGGTGGCAGTCCACTCTCCTCACAAGGAAGGTGTCTTCCTTTTCCAGTTATGTGAGATATGGAATCTCACATAATCCTTCAATATTTATAACAACTTTTGTTGTAAACTACTTGACAAAAATAATTCCAAATTAATTTGTGAAATATTAATCCTGCCATTGGAAATTTGTGAATCACATTCACAACCCAAAATAAAATGTAACTTACATTTTCAATTAAATATCCAATGTGAATCCAATTCACATCAACATCTAAATTATAAATGTTATTTATAACTCTTTCTTATATATTATAAATCAAATTTATAATATATATGATTAATATGGATAGTACTATCTACATTATTCATATCCATGATAATTAAATCACATTTAATTATATTGGATCATCATTCCCATGTATCTTAATAATATGAATCAAATTCACATTATTCATGATAATTAAATCACATTTAATTATCTATTTCTCAATGCTCGGATACACATTTATCAATGGAATTATTCTTGAGCTTTTTCAATAATAACGTGTTTTCTCTGCGGATACTTGGAGATAAGGGCAGGGCATTTGTATGTTCCACATATAGTGACTCGGATATTGATATCACATCTCAATTCCAGATCTCGAGGACCTCTCGGAGATGCTTGATTAAATCAAGGTTGTAGATCTAATTTTCTCATTGCATGTGAATCACATTCAGATCAATATCCAACATTTGGACTAAGATTGTATCACTTCTCTAACCAAATGTACATACTCAGACATATAGCAACACTTCTGTCTCTAGTCAGAGGATGCATGCCTATATCGTGACAATATACGACACAGGTCTTGGTTATCTCGATCTCACTGTGTCAGCTCATTGATCTAACTTATCTGACACCTCCGAATCTCTATTCCTATGCAGAGGACCCGCATCAAGAGGTCGACCAAATATCAGCCAATAGAGAAAGATTGCCATCTCCTTCTCAGACTGGAGATCATCTTTTAATTTTCATTTGACGGTGCTGGATGACTCCTCAATCTAACTGCTTAGATATTCATTCAAGCCCCAACCTCTATGATTCAACAATTGAATCAATAACTGTATGATCATTAAGATGGCCATGTTACATCACCCTAGTTATACTAAGGGACCTTATAATTCATTCATTCATTTAATCTCAGACATGGAGTAGAATAAACCAATAACTTTTATTGATATATTAAACATTACAATAATATTTATTGTAGAAATGGTTCGCCTCGATCTCACATGGCTAACATTAACGACCATCCCCCCGTATATTTTTGTCAGTCACTACCCCCACTAACATTTGAATGTTGCCCTGTGAACCAAAGACACGTACAGAAAATGGCTATAGCAGAAATGAAAATGCTAAGGTGGATGTGTGGACACACATGTCAAGATCGAATTCGGAATTATGCAATCAGAAAGAAAGTTGGTGTAGATCCAATCGAGGATAAGATGCGAGAAAATCGCTTAAGATGGTTTGGTCATTTGCAAAGAAGATCAACTGATGCACCAGTTAGGAGATGCGAGTGCTGGGATGTTGAACCGACTAAGAGAGGACGATGAGGCCCAAGAAGTGTTGGAAAGAGATTATATGATGGGATCTTAGTTTTGTGGATATAATCTCAGGATTGATTCCAAGATAGATCTGAATGGAGGCGAAGAATCCATGTAGTCGATCCTACTTAGTTGTAGGAAAAGGCTTTGTTGTTGTTGTACTACCCCCACTAACCGCATCATCATCATCATCATATCCATCATCATCATTTGATTTTGCTCCAGCAACGGTGGAGATTGTTGGAGTATTTGTTATATGTGTCACATGTATCGGAGATGAGTAAATGGATCTCTACAGGATCCATTTACCCCATCCAGAGTGTAGTCCCACATCTACCAGTTTCGAGATGTGGAGACTCGGAGGGGGCTATTTAGAGACCTCCACATCCTTGTAGTCAAATGAGAAAGTTGAATAGACTATCAACCCTCTGAAGCATTCTCTCGTGGTTTCATCCTGCTCCTTAGGGAGTAGAGTTCTACTTAAAAAATCTTTGTGTTATTCCAACTTTATTTTTTCTAGTTTAATGCTCTATTTATCATTCCACTTTCACATTCTCTATTTTCTAGCATGGTATCAGAGCAGGTTCGATTCTCGAAGATTCATTTTTGAAGATTTATTATTTTGAGATTCGATTTTATATAACTTGTTGGAGCATAAGTTATATGCCTCATATGAGGGAGATGGGTAAATGGATCCTGGAGAAGATCCATTTACCCCATCCAGTTGTTTAGTCCTACATCTACCAGTGGTGGGACTTGGAGGCTCTGTGGATGCTATATAAGGAGCCCCAAATCTCTTGTATCCATTGAGAGAAAAAGGAATAGAATATCCGCCCCTTTGATGGTTTCTCCCGTGCTTCATCCCGCTCCTCACGGAGTAGGGTTCTGTGTCAAATCTCGCTGTTCTTATTCTTCTTTATCTTTTTCCATGTTTGCTTCTGCATGTTTATTTTCTAACATGGTATCAAAGCGGGTCCATTCTCGAGGATTTCAAATTCTTATATATGTACGAGATTCGTTTTTATGTTGAAGATGTGTTGTTCTTGTTCGAGATATGTTCTGAAAATCCCTGCCATCATTCAGATCCATCTCCTGGCGGAGATCTATTCATATTTCAGTTTTTTTTCTTCTGAAACCCTAGTAGTATTATGTTCCATATTGCTGTTCCATGTAAGAGGGTTTTCTGAAACCCTAGCAAGTCAAGAGCCAGGCCACATGGCGGCACCTTTTCCTCCTCCAGCGACAGTTCCGGCCGCCATGACCGATAGCGGCGCCCTTGTTCTGTAGTTCTCCAAGCTGTGTTCAAGATCTTGTTTAAATGCTGAAGAAAGTCATCAAACAGATGCTGCCGACAACTCCAGCACATCTAGGAGTCGCATCCTCCAGTATTCGGCCACAGTCACATCTTCGTGTTAGATCTTCTCTTGCGCACATGCACATCAGCATCTTAGCAAGTTCGAAAGAGGGAGGCCGACAACATCAAATGCATCACATCTTCAAGGAAGTACATCTCTATGCAGTGGACCCTCCTGGCAGTCCAGGCCTCTTCCTGGTGCGCCTCGCGCAACCACGCGCCAGGCGGTGAAGGCGCAAGCGCAGGCAGCGTGCCCTAGCCGCCTTCAACCTTCCACGACAGGCTCGTGCAGGCGACACGAGCCCTTGCTGGCGGAGCCCCTCTTGTCTCCCAGGTCGAACGCGCAGGCGGAGCTCCTCTTCTCCTCCATCGGGCGATCCTCCTCTCCAGCCCTTTGTCTTCGCGGCTCCAGGCGTCGAGCCCCTACAGGTGTCTCCTCCCCATCACAACTCAGGCGGCGTGTGCGATCCCCTGCATACACGTGCACCTGAGCGAGATCCGCTCCAGCAGGTTCCCCCCTACTCTATCGACGTTGCGTCCCTCCTCCTGTAGCCTCTCAAGGGCGATGATCCTCTCAGTGGTGCGCGCATCTGCTAGCCCCCCGACAAGCTTCCCTCTAGATCGCGATTCTCCTCACGCCCTAGCGTTGGCGACGACCTCATGTTTTCAGAAAAGGGGTTGCCATGAAGGGAACCCTAAACATGGATAAAAGGGGCTCGTGACCCTCTTATTTAAAAGGATGATTTTTGTTCTTCGTTGGGCCGTAGATGAAAAAAAAAGAAAAAAGGTCCAGTTCAAAAAACTGCAAAGCAAAAAAAAAAGATTTGCAAAGTCGTATAAAAAAGGAGGTTGAACGACTTATAAAATTGCAAAAAAAAGGAAAAGCCAAAAAATTAAACAACTACAAAAAAACAATCTGTTATGACTATAAAAAAATTGGTTAAATAGTCGGGAGAAAAAATGATGGCTATTAAAGAGAGGAGAAATAGCAGGAAAAAAAGAAAAAAATGTTTTTGAGAAGTCAAAAAAAATGTCGGCTTATTTGGTTTATTGTTTCCCTCATTTATCTTGTCTTCTCCCAACTGTCGATGTCTTCATTCCGACCAGTATGAGAGAAAGATGGGGTATTATGTAGAGTCACATGTCCTGTTGCAGATTCAGATGTCAGATTCCAGAGACCATTAATTTTTCAGACTCTATAAATTCAGTTATTCAGACTCGATGTCAGATGTTTCCGAGTCTCCATTTTCAGACACTCACATGTTTGCGGCCTTCTTTTCAGATGTGCACTTGTTTGCCATCTTTTGTAGTGGCCCCCCTCGTTTTTCTTGTTTTGTCGGCCAGAGTTTTCATGTGAGCCATAGGGACTCCAGAGTAGAGGACCATTCCTTCTGCCATGTTGGCAAGGATTTTCATGTGGTATCAAAGGTACTCCAGAGCAGTGTATCATTCTCTGTGCCAGATGGGAGAGACCCAGTATTCCAACAAGGAGACTTCTTTCAGACTCCATTCTCTAGCGATCGTGGACTCCGACGAGGATTGCACTTCCACGCCTTTTTCAGTTCGACCCTTTTCAGAGATGGAGCCTTTGTACACATGTTGTGGCGGGCTAGAGTACTCTGACAAGGACACTCATTTCCAATTGCAGCGACTCTGACATGCGCAGTTCAGAGCGCATGCTCTCCGACGAGGAGATTCAACAGACTCACACTCCAGCCCGTTCATCCTCCTGACCTACACGGCATGAGAAGCAACGTCCTTGATAACAACAGTTGTGCGCGTTAGGTTGATATTGTCCGTAGTGTCTTGTAGCGTGGGTTGAGTTTCTTTCTGTTTGTCCAAGCTGAGCATTGCATGCTCCAACTTGAGGGGGAGTGTTGGAGCATAAGTTGTATGCGTCACATATGAGGGAGATGGGTAAATGGATCTTGGAGAAGATCCATTTACCCTATCCAGTTGTTTAGTCCCACATCTACCAGTGGTGGGACTTGGAGGCTCCGTGGAGGCTATATAAAGAGCCCCAGACCTCTTGTATCCATTGAGAGAAAAAGGAATAGAATATCCGTCCCTTTGAGGGCTTCTCCCATGGTTTCATCCCGCTCATCACGGAATTGGGTTCCACGTTAAATCTCGTTGTACTTATTCTTCTTTATGTTTTTCCATGTTTGCTTCCGCATGTTTATTTTCTAACATAACTTATTTGAGATCTGTTCAAGAGTTGTTTTGGAGTTTCATGAAGCCCTAATCTGTTCGATTCTCAAAGAATACTGTCTAGGGATTTCTCACAAAACCCTATCCGCATATGGTGGCACAAAACGTGTGAACGACTTATTAAAAAATTTGCTTGATTTGATTTTTCTCCCTATCTATCTTGTCTTCTCCCATCTTGGTCGATGTCTTCATTCCGACCAATATGGGAGAAAGGAGTATATGTAGAGTCACAGATATATTCATATGTCAGATTCTCCAATCCAGATTGCATGGCCAGCCAGTTAACCAGACTCTACAGTTGTTCAGACTCGACGACAGATTCCGAGTCAGTTTCAGACACGCACATGTATGCAATCTTTTCAGATGTGCACATGTTTGCCATCTTTTGTAGTGGTCCTCATCTTTTCTTATTTTGTCGACCAGAGTTTTCATGTGAGCCATAGGGACTCCAGAGTAGAGGATCATTTTCTATGTCATGTGGGCAAGGGTTTTCATGTGGTATCATAGGGACTCCATAGTAGAGGACCATTCTTTGTGCCAGATGGGGAAGACCCAGTTCTCCGACGAGGAGACTTTTCAGACTCCATTATCCAACGACTGTGGACTCCGACAAGGATTGCACTCCACGACCCTTTTCAGTTCTGCCTTTTGCAAAGATGGAGCAGTAGTCCACATGTGGTGTCGGGCCAGAGTACTCCGACGAGGAGACTTATTTCCAGTTGCAGTGACTCTGACAGTCACAGTTTAGAGTACATGCTTTCCAATGTGGAGATTTAGTTGACTCACACTCCAGCCTGTTCGTCCTCCTCACTTGCACAACATGAGAAGCAACGTCCTCGACAGCAGCCGATAGTTGTGCGCGTTGAGTTGATATTGTTTGTAATGTTATGTAGTGTGAGTTGAGTTTCTTTCTGTTTATCCAAGCTAAGCATTGCATGCTTCAGCTTGAGGGGGAGTGTTGGAGTATTTGTTATATGTTCCCATGTATGGGAGATGGTAAATAGATCTCTCCAGGATCCATTTACCCCATCCAGAGTTTAGTCCCACATCTACTAGTTTGGAGATGTGGAGACTCAGTGGGGGCTATATAGAGACCTCCACACCCTTGTAATCAGATGAGAAAGTTGAATAGACTATCAACCCTCTGAGGCATTCTCTCGTGGTTTCATCCCACTCCTTAGGGAGTAGGGTTCCATATAAAAAATCTGTGCTATTCCAAGTTTATTCTTTCTAGTTTATGCTCTGTTTATCATTCCACTTCCGCATTCTCTATTTTCTAACAGAGACTTTGTCATCAACATAATTATTAATTCTAAACCTACATGAGGGCTAGTCATTCAGCAAGATCCTGAAATGTAATTGCTAGAATTTGCACCTATTTATTGACCCTCATGCTTCATCAACTTCAGAAGCACCGTTGGAGTACTTTTTGAATGACATCTTCCTCTACCTCCTCATCGTGCATTTTTGAAAATATATGCTAGATCGTTAGCTATATGTAGTCTTGTACTCCTATCTTGATCTTGCATCTTTCGTATTCAACCTTAAGTTGTAATACATGTGGACAAGACTGTGGAGTTCTCTTCTCCCGACCTGTTATTTTCTTTGGAATGGATGAGGTTTTATGCTTCAGTCCTCTCATATACCTCATTTGGTATAGTTTGGGATAACATTTTTATTGCCACTTTCCGCAAGTTAGGAGCTTCAAACATATAAATTAACTTTCATTTAGATGTTCAAAAATCAATAGAGAAAATGACTATAACAAATACTAGTCTTACTATTTGTGAAATATCATTTATATGTAATCTTGTGGAAGAGTATCATCTCGTGCATTGATCGTGGTAATTCTTCTAAATGTCCCCAATGAATCTCTAAAGAACTTTATATGCACTAAGTTAAGTCATATTTTGTCTGTTATAATATTGCTGTATTACAACCATTTTTTTCTTTTTCCAGTGTAAGTTCAATAGGGCATCTCTATATCCCAACGGGGCCACTTCATTTCACCTCTAGGGTTATCGCTCTATATATAGAGGATCCTAAGGTTATGTAATATCCATTCATTTATTCTCTTTCGTGGTATTAGAATGGTTGTCTTTGACCAGAAGTATGTGGCCCTTCTGATAAAACATTGTCCCACCTACCTCTTTCCACTTTAGAAGCCATCGACAACAACAATGGCGACAACAACAATAGCAACAATCGACAACGACAACTAACACTGCTACCAGCCAACCGACGATGTTGCAGACTCGAGGGAGCTCCAACATATTCGCTGGCGACCCATTTGCCCATAGAATGGGCGTTGTAAGGTCACTTGGTCATGGTCTTTGTATTTGTCACATCCATTTCTGATTGTGAGCAAGCTTGAAAATCCCTAAAGTTTCTAGCCTCATGTTGCTTGTCAATCCGCTGTGGATTTAATAATCTAAATCGATTTTTGAGGTTTTTAGAACACCAATAGTGGTGATGGGAGAGTTGTACATCTAAGCCTATTCACACAGCCTCCTGATTATGCTTATGTAGCAACTTCTGATGATTATTCCCACGATTTTTCCCTTCTAGTGCATGATCATTTTATCATGACAGACAAGGTTGCAAAAATCGGTTGTCGGTACTTGGTTGGTCGGGTCACTGACTATCGGCAGTCTGACGACTAATTGGATTTAGTCAAAATTTAATCGGCTTTGAAATCATTTAATTATTTTAAATATATAAATCATTTTTATGCATATGTTCTTATATATTTGCATAGACTTGTACATTTTCATACTGTCATAATGAAATAAAAAAGTAATTGAATTAAATTAAACATTAAGCATATTAGAACAAGCCTACTTTTAAAAAGAAAAAATAATTAAAATATGGTATCTCCAAGCAAAAAAGATCGCCTAGTCGGAATTAGTCAATATTCGATCAACCACCCCACCGCCTAGACTAGTCGGGCGACTTTTACAACACTGTTGGAAGAATAAATAGTTGATGCTACTCCATCTCTTGGGGCCATAAAAAACCTTGGTTCCATTGTCAAGATGGATGTAAACCAAACTATGAATGGTGATCTATGGATTTCTTGATTAGATTCATCATGGAACGTCAAAATAAAGAGTACATCATGACGAAAGGAGAGTTGATTGAAAAACAATGCCTATGCCATATGGAAATAAGATAATGGCTACCGATCACTATGACAACCTAGGTTATATGGGATATTCTTGCAATTACACATACAAAGTATGAGAAAGATTATTCACTATAGTATGATATCTACGTGACCATGCAAGATGAAGACTTGCAAAATGGGTCTCGCTGTTGTACTCAATTAAAATTATCAAAAAAAATATTTAAGATATTATTTATTAACCAAGCAAGTGTATGTGAGTCAAATACTAAGAGGTTGACAAACCCGATCTAAATCAAAGGAATACACTTAATCTTAATCCACTTACACGATTTGTTTGTTTATATTTGTGGTATTGTATTTTTTAGTGATTTTATTATAACATTGTGCTAAGTGGCTGTATTTGACTTAAAAGGAAAAGAACTCTAGGTGTCAAAATAAAAAGTGTGCACATGAAAGTTGATCTCCATGAGATCAACACTTTTTATGAAGGGCTCAAAATCAAAAGAAGTTATATAGGTAGTAAGTGATTTTTGTACGTATTTTGTTGTAAAAAATACATGTTTTTGTGAGTTCTCTATTTTTTTCTTGGTTTTCTTTTTAATACCATATCACTATATATTTCATTATAATACTACAATATATTTATGTATTATCTATTTTCTGTAATTTTAAAAGATGATAATGGTTGCTTAATATAGTGGAAAGTTGGTATTTATAGATGAACCATGAATTCAATGATTCTATGTTTGTTCTTTTCATATTTTGTGTATTCTTTTTGGTTTTGATCTTAGTAAATATATTTATAAAAATTGCAAAAGTAAATAAAATAAAATAAAATAGGTATCTAACTGTACAAATCGTACAATATACATAATAGCTTAAAAACCCAAGTTGCAAATTTGATTTAAAGCTATGTCTAAGGATAGAACAGAGGAAACTGTCACACACTACAAAATAGCAAAGAAGGAAGCAAAGAAGGCCGTAAGGGAAGCTAAGTCAAAAGCTTATGAGGTTTTATATAAAAATCTCGACTCTAAGGAGGGACAGAAGGATATATTCAGGTTGGCCAAAGCAAGAGAAAGGAAAACCAAAGACCTTTCTCAGGTGAGATGCATTAAGGACGAGGAAGGTCATGGGCTTGTTACTCAGATGGATATAAAGACTAGATGGGAGCAGTACTTCCATAAACTTTTCATTGGGGAAGGAAATAGAGAGATCACTTTAGGTGATCTAGCTTGTAGTGAAAGTTACTTGAATCGTGCATGCTATAGACAGATACAAAGAAAGGAAGTAGAGGAGGCTCTGAAGGTTATGATACCTGGAAAAGGTGTAGGACCGGATGACATCCCTGTAGAAGTTTGGAGAGTTTTAGGTGAGCGTGGTTTGACTTGACTTACGAATCTATTCAATGTTATTTGGTGAAGCAAGAAAATGCCTGAAGATTGGAGGAGGAGTATCGTGGTGCCTCTTTATAAGAATAAAGGAGACATTCAAAATTGTTCAAATTATAGAGGTATCAAGCTGATGTGTCACACTATGAAAAATTGGGAACGTGTGATCGAAAGAAGGTTCAGGCAAATTTCCAATGTAAAAGAAAATCAATTCGGATTCATGCCAGGTCGCTCAACGACTGAAGCCATCCATTTGCTGAGGAGAACAATGGAGATTTATAGAGCTAAAAGGAAGAACCTCCACATGATCTTTATTGATTTGGAGAAGGCTTATGATTTTGTCCCACGAGAGATATTGTGGAGAGTGTTGGAGAAGAGACAAGTACCTGTCCTATACATTAAGCTCATAAAGGACATGTATGATAGGGCTTTATCTTGTGTAAGGACCCCGTCCGGGAAGACTGGATATTTTGACATCAACATTGGTTTACATCAAGGTTCCGCTTTGAGTCCATTTCTTTTTACTTTGATTATGGACGAGTTGACCAGTCACATTCAGGATGAGTTACCTTGGTGTATGTTATTTGTTAATGATATTGTGTTAATTGACGAGACTAGAGATGGAGTAAATGAGAAGCTTGAGGTCTGGAGATATGAGTTGGAGACTAAAGGATTTCGTATAGGTAGGGCTAAGACGGAATATATGGAGTGCACCTTTGATGGAAGCAATGGTGAAGAAATCGAGGTGAAGATTGGTGACGATAACATTCAGAAGAGAGATTCCTTTAGATATCTAGGATCTATTCTGCAACATGGCGGGGAAATTGATGGAGATGTTACTAATAGAATAAATGCAGGCTGGCTAAAGTGGAGAGGAGCCTCTGCTGTTTTCTGTGATAAGAAAATTCCATTAAAGATTAAAGGAAAGTTTTACAAAGCAGCCGTGAGACCTGCTATGCTTTATGGCTCTGAATGTTGGCATGTGAACCATAGACATGTGCAGAGAATGAATGTAGCAGAAATGAAAACGCTAAGGTGGATGTGTGGACACACTCGTAAAGATCGGATTCAGAATGATGCAATCAGAAAGAAAGTTGGTGTAGCTCCGATCGAGGATAAGATGTGAGAAAACCGCTTAAGATGGTTTGGACATTTGCAAAGAAGATCTGCTGATGCACCAGTTAGGAGATGCGAGTGTTGGGATGTTGAGCCGTCTAAGAGAGGACGAGGGTGACCCAAGAAGTGTTGGAAAGAGACCATACGAAGGGATCTTAGTTTTGTGGATATAAGCTCGGGATTGGCCCAAGATAGATCTGAATGGAGGCGAAGAATCCATGTAGCCGACCCTACTTAATTATGGGAAAAGACTTTATTGTTGTTGTTGTATTTTTGAGAGATCCTAAGATCTGGATATGAGATACAATCTCAGTATCCAAGTCACTATACATGGAATGTACAGTCGCACTGTCCTTATCTCCAAGCATCCGCGAAGAAAGCACATTATTCTTAAAAGAGTTCAAGAATAATTCCATTGCTGATGATGCATCTGAGTGTTGGGAAATTGGTAATTAAATCATTTGAAAATGATCTTGTTTGGTAGATATTGAAGTGCTTTTCACTTTATGGTGACTAGAGTTGCATAGGTTTCTGTATGTAGGAGATATTTAACTTTTTGTTCAGGCATATACATAACTAGGGCTTGGGTTTAATTCTCTTATGTATAGGTCAATATTTTTTTGAAGTTTTCTTATTAAGGTTAATGTTTACAGAATAGAAGTCATTTCCCATGATTTGGAGTTAATAGGAATTTATTAGAAAATGGTTTGTGAAGGTTATTTACATGTGAATATATACATTATTTAGGTTTCGTTGATTTTTCTCCTCTTTATTTGTTGACTCTGCTCTAGTCTATGTGATTAGGAGAAGTAAATGGTATTCTCATACTATTTATTTATTATTTATTTGTCAGCATGTCATCCTTAGTTTTCTATGGTTTTCTAGATTTCGTGGTATTTTTGTGTTAATAAGTTGTTTTTTCATGCGGAGAGGAACATAAAAGGTGATATTAGATGGATTTTTAGGTATTTGTTCAAGGAGTTGAACTCAAAATGAGGTTCTTATATAGATGAATCTGGGATTTATCATCCCTTGATTCTTAAGATCTACTCGCCTTTGAGCAAGCATTTATTTGAGGAATATACACAAATGGAAAAGTTGTGTATATTCACGAATGGTATCCACGAATGACAATCACATGACAAACCTCCTAAAATCCTTTGAGAATCGACCCAAGGAAACATGGGCTACAAGAGGATATGTAGTACAAGTACATTTCTGTTTCTGCAGAGCAATATGCACGTCTAGATCACATGCCACCTCCTCAACCTGTAAACTACCCTCATGAGAGGGCACCTACTCATCCTGTAAATAATGCTTCATGGACAAATTACTTGTGCCATCAATAGAAATAATGTGTTCATTACATATCTGGGGCATGTTGCATGATGGGGGAAGCTCCACATGAGGAACTATGCAAGGTCTGCGAACATAGAAATGTGGTAACAGATGTGCCAAGGTACTAGGTGCCTAGGTGGTGGTGTAGATGTAGGCACTGGAGGAGGTGGTGGTGGTTGAGGTGATGGAGGTGGTGCAGCTGTAGGAGGAGGCATACATACCTCCTTTTCATAGTCGGATGGAGCCATCCTATCACTTATAGGAGAGAAACACATAATAGACTCAAAGAAGGTGACATTAGCACTAACATAGTACTTCCATTGAATCAGATCAAAACAAGACACCCACTTATGGGTACGAGAGTAGCTTAGAAAGACATACTTAACAACTCTAGGAGAGAGCTTGTCACAACTAGACATCAGATGGTGAACAAAGGCAATAGAGCCAAACAAACGAGATGTTAGGGAGAACAAGTCCTTCGCGGGAAACACAATCACGAAAGGAACCTTCTCTCCTAGACTGAAGATGGCTTGCGGTCACCAAGTAACAAACAGTGAGGACTGCATTACCCTAGAAAGGGTGAGGAGCACGACTCTGGATCAAAAGTATTCTGGCTACATCAAGCAAATGACGGTGTTTGCATTCGGTAACAATGTTCTGCTAAGAAATGTAAGCACGTGAGTTTTGGTATACGATGACAAGAGACCTGAAGAGCTCAAACAACTGTAACGTGCAGAACTCTATGGCATTATCAGAGCGAATAAATTTGAAAGTAGCAGAGAAAAATTTATTTGACAAACCCGACTTTAGACTTATTTTTCAACAAAAAAATCCAAGAAAGTCTATAATGATCATCCACAACAACAAGATAACAATGATGTCCCTAAAGATTAGGAACACGACTGGGACCCCAGATATCTAGATAAAAAATCTCAAATAGTTGACTAATACTACGACTTTGACGACCAGGGTACGAAGAGCGATGATGCTTTCCAAGATGGTAATCCCTGCATTGGAAGGAAGAGCACATGAAAATCTGTGAGAGGACATGATACAACTTTTGCAGAGGAAGGTGACCAAAATGAAGATGCCACAAATAAGGCGAGATTGATCCAGTGGGAATTGTAGAAGCACCAACACTAAGATAATGTACAGTCTGTAGAGCTCCCACTACTCATGGCGAAATCCAATCAACCTTCCCATGAGTATGTCCTGAAACACAAGATAAGATGGGTAAAAAATAACACGACAATGCCGATCCTTTATGATCTGACTACTAGAAAGCAAATTCATCTGAAAATCGTGAACATATAATACATTCTACAGGTGCATGGATGGCGTCAAATGCACCTCCCCCTGTCATGTAATGGGTAAGTAAACCCTGTTCACAATGACAACCCATCTAACATGGGGCATAAATCTGTAAGAACTGAACTGTGCCCTGTCTCCACATAGATGATGAGAAGCACAAGAGTCGATGATCATATCTGCCCTTCTACAACTAGTAAAAGCACATGTTATACATGAGGAGCTCGAAGAGGCTCTAGCAACAACTGCAAGTCTACAACATCTGAGGATCCTGTAGTGGTGTCAGCAGTAGGAGTCACCATCTCCCTCGGATGGGAGACAATATCATCAATGCATGAATCTGTCTGAGGAGTCGAACTGTCTGGGGGCTCAATCTGCTCGGCTACACGAGCAGATGCTGAGTTGAGTGTCGCTCACGTAAGAAGTTGTGCGCATGCAGCCTCATACTTCAGATCTAGAGATGCCAAGAAAACTTCAACCTTCGTGGAGTTCTTGTATGTCATCTGCTACTCCGTAGAAGTGGTAACACGCATGAAGCTGTGGATCTTCTCAAACATGCTGTCAAGCGAAGAGTAGAATGTATGCAGAGGACGACCATTCTAGTTGATTGTGTATATATCAAACTGTAGCTGAAAAATCTTGGTCTCGTTCTTCGCTTGGGTATACATGTCTGCCACAATATCCCACATCACCTTGGCTAATGGTTGGTTCACAATGTCGTTGGCGATATTTGTGATGAGAGTCCTAGAGAGCCAAACACGCGCATACGCGTAATCTTGCTTCTATGAGGCATTGTCCCTAGTATTATCTGTCGGCTCTGGCTTTGTCAAAATGTGCTCCTTGTTATTATTGCATAAGGGTCAAGAACTGCATGGACCACAAGTCATAGTTTGTCCCATCAATCTTCACGTTGGGAGCCGGACCCTTGAAGGCACTTGACGAAAAGAAGATGTTACCCTTGTTTTCTGACATGATGAGGAGACCGAAACGGAACTCAACTGGGGTAGTAGATCAATCCAATCGAGTCTACACAACTATATAGAGGATTGGTTGTACGTCTTGTTTTAAAAACACACCTCGAGGTGCTGAGGCGTACGCCTCGAGGCATTTTTTCTTGAAAAACGCCTCGAGGCTATAGCCTCACTCAACCCCAGTGAGGCGTGCGCCTCGAGGCTTATGAGGCGCGCCTCGAGGCGCTGCCTCATGTATGGGTTGTTTTTTTCCATTTTTTATGCAATATTGTTTCTTTTTCTTTTTGATTGTGAGCTTTTCATATTTCGTAGACAAGTATTTTCAATTCTTTAAGCTCATGGTTCACCGAAATGCATTTTTTTAAATTTGTTAACATATTTAGATTATTTTTACTTTGTTATGCATGTTTTTTATAAATCAACATAAACAAAAAAAATGAGTCTTGAGTAATCTAATGCCTCTACTCTTTAGTATGAATCAAGCATAATTGCTTTCTTTATTAAAATGTTTGGATTCAAATCCCCTACATTGACCTAAATTTTGAAAAAGTATATTTTGTAAACATGTCTCATATTTTCTTCTATTCAGTCCGGACTAAATTAATACACATCAAAGCATGCTTGAACAAAGATGATCATAACATGCTATATTCAAATATTTTATCCCCCAATCATTATGGTAAAGTAAAAAGTGATCACAGATTTACTGCTTACTCTCTTATCATTCTCAATTGAATGATACATATCTCACCTAATTTTGAAAATGGTATGTTATATCTAGTCCGTTTAGTTAAATTTTATTCAAAATTTTAAATTTTGCGGAGAGTTACCCATTATCGTGCTTACATGTCCATATTTACTTGACTCCTTAAAGATTTAGAGTTTTAAAAAAAGAGAGTTATATAACAACTTGGATGTTTAAATCCTGATGTTAGCCTTGAAATATCACAAAGTTTTGTATTTAATCATAACTATTTAATTTCTAGAACTTGAAAATTGTTAGTATGATTAATTATTATATTTTATGAAATATTTTCTTTCAAATGCGAGGCTTACGCCTCGATGCAATACTAGGAAAACGCCTCGATACGCCTCACGTTTTTTAAAACCTTGGTTGTACGTGTAGACTCATACAACCATCCTCGTAAATCGTCAATCCATGCTAGGGCCAGAAAAGATGATTTAGTGGTCTGAGATCGCCTTTTTTCGGTCAAAATCGGACGGTCTCAGACTGCAATTCGGCGACGGAGAGGAGAAAAATCGGCTACGGAGGCCAGTGGTCGCTCCAGGGGGGTGGGCGACGTGTGCGGTGACCCAGCGACAACACCGGAGGTTCTTGGCAGCATGCGTGCGTGGTGGTGGCGCTGGGGAGATACGCATCCGAAGGGGGGGTGAGAAGGGTGGCCGGCGGTGGCGTGCTAGGTGAGAGGGTAGTGGGTGGGGGTTAGGGCACGGGTGGAGTACGGGAACTCCGGTCTAGAACCGTCATTATGATACCATATTGAGAGAAAACACTGAATTGCTTATTGATGAGACCATATGTCTACTTAAAGCCGTATAGTACCTTCAAAAATAAGGGTTTTGAATGACTTTGGTTCTGGTTGCAGACGCAGGTTTGTGGTGGTGTGGGTCACTGTCGAAATGGAATCAAACTTCAATGAACTTTTGCTGCTTCCATTAGATGGATATGAGTGAATCACCTTATATCCCGTTGCTACTTCCATTAGATCTCAACTGTTATCAGCTTCACTCGAGATAAAACTATAGATGGGATAATCACTGCTTCCGCCTCATCTAATGCAAATTGGACCATAACTAATGCATACACCTTGCGTGTTTTAACCGAATTGAAATAGTACTTTTTTAAAAATACTCGAAATTTTCGATTTATTTGGCTTGGCTTAACATGTGTTGCGCCAAGCGATGACTGGGATCGAAATATTTAAGGCGATAATTGTGGTCGGTTGCCAAGACATGGATGGGTAACATATATGCAGCATTTCATTGTTGCTTTTGGTCGTTCTATACTTTTGTTGATCACCATGTGTTACCCAAGCCAGGTGATAGCTGATGGGGTAAGCAAGTCCGCACAAGCTGTGCAAGCTGCAGAAGCTGGGATTCGCCAAATTGGAGCTTTAGCTCGAAATCAGACGATATGTATGATATATATTACATCTCGTCTTTGCTCTGTTTCAATTCTCTCTTTAAAGAACGACTTATTGATGCACTTTTGTCCAATACAGCTTTAATAGAGGAACGGGCAAATTTATCAGAATTATCTGTACGTCCAGTTGTAGCAGGAGCAGCAAGAAAAACATCGTATGCTGTAGCTCAGGCCAGAAGAAACTTATTGAGTTTTATTTCTGGCGGTAAATCAAATTCTGACGGTGATGCTAAACTATCTGACCACTTGGGTGGTTAATATGGCATTTAGGTACTAGGATTCTAATCCTTGTTATCTTCATAAATATTTTTAATAAAGCTGCTACTTTGCAACTGTTTGTTCTTTCCACAAACGGATTCGAAATGCAAGGCTTTGTTGATGAGTAGGTGGAACTCAGCTGATATGGATGGCCACGTACGAATGACTGGGAGTCCTTATTTTTGGGTGCAGCATCCTATATGGTTGTACTGTCCTGGCTGTCTGATTAAAGAAACTAGTGAATTTGCCCCTGCTTCGCCGAGGTTATTATAGAGAGGGGTTTGGCGGCCTTTCTCATTGAATTTCAAAACGTCAATGCCAAAAGTTGTCCTCTTTTCAAGCATAGAAGATGCAAAATCACATGAAAATTTATTCACCATGAATTTACATTTAAATGGTGAATTTTGAGAAATTGAATAGAATTCCATGATTCTATATAAAAGTTAACATATAAAGGTGATTTTGAGCTATTGTTATCACATGGTAAATCGTTATTCAGAAAAGGAATGAAATTTGATTTTTAAAAATGACTTTCTTAACGCAAAGCCACCAAAAAACTAAACACATTACATTTGGAATGTTACTTTGTACATGATTGATATTTTAGTAAACATTCGTTTTGATGAGATAGACAATGCATGTTTGCTTATTTATTTAGTAAATGGAAATCTATGAGCTTTAACCATGATCTTTTAGACAAAAAAATGCTCAACAACTACATATTTAAGTTAGTTCAATAGTTTCTTTAGGAATTTATAACTTGTGGTGTTTAAGGAGGGTCGTTAGTTTTTTTTAACATAATAACTTGTGAGGTATTGGTGTGAATTACTTTTTTTATTTGATGTAGACACAACGATAATTTAGATATAAAAATTGTATAATAATTACGCTTTCATGTATGCTCAAAATCTTAAATACTTTCCTTTTTTACGAATTGAAATAAAAAATACAACAAAAAAAGATATCCTATAGGCATCTTTGTCAAATTTTAATCATACCATAATTTAATATAGTCGACACATATGTCAGAGTATGTTGCACCATTTTGTTATTTTCTAGTGGAAGAAATATTTAATTGTGGGAAAAGGCTTTGTTGTTGTTGTCGAAGAAAGATTTAAGACCATCTCTATATAGCATATTTAGTAGCAATTGACAAAAAAGAGCATAGCATTTTACACTATTTTAAGGGTGTAAAGTCAATTTCTTTTCTCGAAAAGAGGAGTTAATATTGTTAATAGTTTAGATTTATATGATGGAAGTCGAAGCACATAACAAATCATATATAACTTCCTCAACCGATATATGATCAGAGTATTTACCCATCATCTATTTTTTAAAATATTTTTCTAAGATTTGTTCAAAAATAAAGAGCTACGGTTGAATTCTTTTTTGGTGATAATGATCAAGATGAACATCATTTTGATCAAATATATTTATACTTTTAATTTTTTTCATTGAATGAAAATGTATTCCTTGTTGTAAATAGTGGGTTTACACTTATGAATTCCTTACATTCATTTAAAGTATTTTTGTCAGAATTTATTATCTATTTATTGTTAGAATAGAGGGGAAAGATAGTATTAAGTGTTGAAATAAAGAAAGAAAGACAGAAAGAATGAGAAGAGGAGATGTTTTGTGGTTTCACCTATTCTAAATATGAAGAGAGCAGGGGACGAGAGAGAGAGAGAAATATGTTTGGTGCGAGGGAAAAAAGGAGGAAAGATTAGAATAGGTGAAATTACAAAACATACATACATATATACATACCTACATACATACCTACATACGTGCGTATGTACCTACGCACATACCTACATACCTACGTACATACCTACATACGTACGTACGTACCTACGTACATACATACATACCTACGTACGTACGTACCTACGTACAGACATACATGCATGCATGCATGCATACATACATACATAGATACATACATAGATACATACATACGTACGTACCTATCTACCTACATACATACGTACATACATAAACACATACATACACACATACATACGTACATACACACATACGTACATACGTACGTACACATGTACATACATACCTACGTAAGTACATACATACACATACATACATACATACAATACATACATACATACATACATACATACATACATACATACATATAGACACACATACAGACATACAGACACACACAGAGACACACATACATACACACAGACACGTACACACACACACATACATACACACATACAAACATACATACATACATACATACATACATACATACATACATACATACATACATACATACATACATACATACACACATACACACATACACATACACACACATATACACACACATACACATACATATACACACACACACACACACATACTCACATACACACATACACACGAACATACACAGACATACAAACACACACATACATACACACATACACACACAGACACACACACATACACCCACACATACATACACACAATATAATATTATTTACTTGCTTGATTATTTTACCATAATATAATATTATTTTACAAAATTTGTTAGTAATTTACATACGAAGTATGAGATTTCACTCTTGGAATCCGAACGGAAACCAAGCTTCTAAACAGTTTTTGAAATTTTCAATTTTAGAGATTTTATAATGTATACTTTTATATGATATATTTTACAAAAAAATGCATGTATTGAGAGATTAAGCATGTTGAATAATGACTTCTATTATGTGTAATTCTTTGTTATTTTACAATAACCATAGCATAATTTATATATCTTAAGAATAACTTATATTTCTACAAAGATTGTTGTAAATAATTGATATCTTATATATAACACGCAAAATGGATTTTAAGTCTGATTACGATGAAAAGAATTCAACTAGATATCTCTTAGTTAAGAACAATGTAAATATTATAATAAATAAACAATGAGTATATGTCCCGATATTTATTTCATTTGATATTCTTCATTTAGAACTAAAGATGGAAGACTGCATTTTAAATAACAATCAAAGTACAAAAAAAGGTGAGATCAAGTCAACCTTTAAATGCTAACTAATGATATCGGAAAATCTCGATTTGCATTACTTGATTGTGATCTTTTGTTGCAAACTTGTAAAATATTTTTCAATTACATAAATAAAAGAATGAAAAAAATTGTTAAGAATAAAGTCCATTTCAATTTCGCAACGATTTTAATTATATCAGAAAAAATGAAAGAAAAAAATGATTGTATCTTCTCTTAAGATGAATTTTAATATGATTGAATGTTTCTACATTTAAAAACAGTTTGATCACTACAACTATTGAAGATAAATCCAATACATTACATTTATGAAAAATATATTTCAAAAACCGTAATTAAAATTCTAAAACGAACATGGTATGAGCCCGAAATAAAGAATATAGTTAAACAATTGAGAACAAATCTATAACAACAATGTAGATGATTCTACATAAATATACATGGATAAAAATCGGGTTTTTTTTGAAAAAATAACAATTGAGGTGGTAATGCTTCTATTGCACTAAAAAATTAAATTATAATTTAAATTTTCATATAGTTTCTATTATTAGAAAAGCATAAAAATATAAAATTGTTAAAAAAGATTATGTAACTAGGTTAATAAAAAAACAAATTTTTTAATAAATAAGTAAATTAATAAGATAACGAAAAGAAGACCTTTAGACAAAATAAAATACCTATTCTAGGAAAGAGAATAGAGGACATCATACCTTGACGATAACCCCGAAGACGGAGGTCTTGCTGAGAGGCTATTCAAGATAGTTGTTGTGTAAGAAAATGACGACCTAAGGAGGAGAGAATTTGAGGACGACGACCACTACGTACTTCAGAGATACCCTATGAACAATTTTTCAAGTCCAGTGGGGTTTCCATTATTTAAATCATGTATTTAAATTATGTATCTCCTTCACTTGTAATTATTTATCATTCAATGAATGAATAACTCATTTGATCTTCTAATATCAATCTGTTAAAAATCTTTCTTTGTGCATACATTACATAAATAAATAAAGTATTTTAATCTCATTTACTCTTTCTACTTCTACCTCTTCAAAGTATTCTATCATATTTCAAATTATTCCACCACAATGGTAAACTTGTGGACAGGGAATTGTACTAGCTATCTACCCAATTTATTGTAGAAATTCCAGGATCAATGATTGTACCATTTCACATCGCATCTCTTATTCTGCTACTTTTTTTGAGATTTAGGTAATCGCCAATATAGCCTAAACTTCGAATGTGGTGGTTTCATTTTAATTATAAAAACCTATCTTGAAACTTTCTTTTATTTTTTGCAATTTGCCTAATCTTCGACATTACGTATACATACACCTTGCATCATATAAGGATATTGACTGATTCTCTAAATCAGTCAGAATTAAATATTATTTGAATTTGTAACTATATTGTTTAAATTTTAATTACTACTATTTTATAGAAAAACACATGGCCAATGATATTATTATGTAATGTTTAGAAAGACATAAAGTGTTTTGAACAATGAAAAGTTCTAAACATCAAAAGTCTACATTTCAAGAAACTATTAGTTGTAAATGTAAGATATGAAATTGATAAGTAAAATATAGATTACAAATGTAAAATATAACATTGTAAAATGAACTATGTATGAAATATGATGGAATGATTTCTTAGGGAAACTAAGTTGAGTATTAATATTTATGATAAAAATTGAGCTAATTATTATTGATATAAAGGAAGATGGAAGAAATCAAATCCGACATGGACGAAACTGAGAGGAATCATGAAGAGGAATCTGAGCAAGCGAGTATTCAGGTGGAGCACTACAGATAGAACATCAAAATCCGTACTCTAAGAGCAAGAGAACAAATATTTTTTAGAGTAATTAATGTTATTTGGCTAATAGATACTTTAAATAATAATGAACAAGAAAAACAAACATTTCAAGGATCAAGGAAAAGGAAGTTGTTGAGGAGGAAAATAATTCCGAAAATAAGTTTACACATTGAATATAAATTTAATTAAAATTTAAAAATTCCAACAAAATGAATACACATAAATTGTTTAATGAAGTTTACTTTAACATCAAAATGTTCTTGTTTTGATGCTAGGCTGCAAAGTTTTGTAAATGCATGACTTTTGTTATGTTTGGTTATGATAAATGTATATAAATGAATACATGAAAGGGATATGTACAACACAAGTGCTATATTGTAAAACCCCAAAAAAAAGTCCCAGACCGTGGAAACATGGAATTTCCGGGTGGGATAAAAAGTGAGGAGGTTACTACCGAACAACCCGGCTTAAGCATTTTGGGGGTGGTTAATCGGGTCCGTATGTGCCCGATCCTAAGAGGTTGTTAGGGACAGTAATGCTCCATTAACGGACCGGGGACCTAAGCCCGGGACGTTACAAATGGTATCAGAGCCAAATTCTCTCTGATAGTGGAAAGGGCTACCCGAGAGGTGGAGCCGCCCCTACAAAGAGGTTGGAGGAAATGGCTACCCGGAGCGTGCAGCCGCCACTATCACTGAGAATAAGTGATGGGTCATGTCGCAACGAGGACGTTGCGAATATAAGTGGGGGAGGTTGTAAAACCCCCAAAAAAAGTCCCACACCGTGGAAACATGGAATTTCCGGGTGGGATAAAAAGTGAGGAGGTTACTACCGAACAACCCGGCTTAAGCATTTTGGGGGTGGTTAATCGGGTCCGTATGGGCCCGATCCCAAGAGGTTGTTAGAGACAGTAATGCTCCATTAACGGACCGGGGACCTAAGCCCGGGACGTTACATATATAGAACACTTTGCGCAATTTATTGACAACCATCAACCAACAAACAAACATCAGGCACTGTTGTCGAAGACGACATTCAGAAAGCTAGTTAATATTGGAATTGTTGAAATTCAAAGGAAGAATCTGCAGTGGTTGGTTGAACCATTTCAAGGAATAGTAAGTTTTAGTTATGAAGAAGTTGGAGCGATCATAATGTATTGGTAAATATTTGTAAATATTTTTTTAATAATTATTTAAAGTAAAAATAAAAATAAAAATGTTTTAAAACATAAAATCACATAATTTCTGTATTTAACTATGTGCATAACGTACCATATATATTATATGTATATAATAAATTTCCTTAGATAACCACAACAAAAAAATAAATAATAAACATTTATAATTTAAATTAATAAAGTGGTATTTATTTATTTCATTTTGATATAAAATACCATATGTATACAATATAATTAATTCCTTAATTACTCTACCATTAAGGTAGCTCATTAAGTTGTTGGTTTTTATTATTTAAATTAATTTAATTCTGAAAATCATTTTATTTATTTTATTAATTAAATTTCACCATTAACAACCTTCTTTTTTTTCTCTTCACTAATTTAAATTTTGAAATTAAATTTTTTTATTCTTATTTATTTGGCTCCTCCACCCTCATTTATCTTTGATCAATCTTTTGGCGAGTTGAACCTATTCTCGAAGAGTATTCTTGTTGTAGAGAGGTGTCCAGCTTCCAAACCGTCCGGTGACAGCAAGTCGGTCTTCGTTGAGACCATTACAACGTTATCTACTCCCATACAGTGAGATCTATTTTTATTTCTCATTTTTCATATGTATTAATTGTAGTTTAATTTTTTTATTTCGTTATCAATTTTCAATTCTAGATCTTAGATTTTCATTCCTAATTCATCATCATGATTTGATCTGCCCCCGATTCCAATCTCACTTTCATACTCTCGTTCTATCCACGTTCATGTTCTAACTCACGCAACCACTCACCTCCGACCATGCACGGTGGCCAGAGATCCGAATCCATCCGTCCACCTTGTCAGATCCGCTTTTCCATTCCCATTTTCTATCAATAATTTTTGGACCGAGCCATCGTGATCGAGACGATCTTTATATTTGATTTCATTGCAGGTAAAGGGATTAAAAGAAATACAAAAAAAACATTTACTA
Organism: Ottelia alismoides; assembly: GCA_037367405.1. Lineage (NCBI taxonomy): Eukaryota > Viridiplantae > Streptophyta > Magnoliopsida > Alismatales > Hydrocharitaceae > Ottelia > Ottelia alismoides. The sequence goes on along the minus strand of JAZKJV010002471.1, from coordinate 764,287 downwards.
TTAGTTCAAAAGAAATAATTACAAAAGAAGAAAAATTTTCTTGTGTTGGGGCGGCAGCCCTCCCGCTGCCTCCCACGCACTTTTGCCTGGAGCAACATTGCCGACCACCCTGCTTTCACCGATCGATATATGCTGCCTGTGTCACCCCTCATTTACCCCCTCAGGCAGAGGCCCACACAGCCGAACATCGTTCCTCTCACCGCCTTGAAGCTCCGCCCACTAGCGCACCGAGAGCGTCACCATCCGCAGCAGTCACCGTTGCCCTCCTCCGCTGGAGGAGAGCACCTCCCCAGATCCGCCCACGCATCTCCTATGCAAGGACTACGCCGGAAACACTCTCACCATACATCGACACCCGCACGAGAAGCGGTTTCGTTGCCACCACGCCAGATCTTCCCCGCCGCCACAGTGCATGTGTCGCCCCCCTCAGCCCTGACCAGTCACGCTGCCACCGACGCCTACCTGGGAGGAGCAAATCCGTCACCATCACACATCCTCCTCCACGAACACCATTGGCCGCCTCCATGTCCGCATCGCACCCCTCAAAGCACCTCCAGCTAACCGCATCCACTGTCGCCATCTCTGTGTCCACATCACCCACCACCGCCACGCAAGGAACCCCAACCGATGGCCATCTCGATCGCCATGTTATTGCTTGAAGCCCCAGTCGACAGCCATCCCGATCATCATGTTCCACCGTGAGCTCCTCCCATCCCACTGATTGCATCTCCGCCTCAACATCGGTTGCGTGAGCAGCGGATGCTTGCCCGATCTAAATCGCTGAAGCTGCCCTCTGTGTGGCGGACCTTCAAAGCGGCACCCTCTTTCCGTTTGGTTTTTGGGACCAAAGAAGCCATCAAAACATAGGGGAATTAAAAAAATATTTTTTTTTTTGGAAAAAAATTGCATTCAGCCGCTTTTCAAGATGCTTTAAAGCCCTGCCGAAGCCCACGCGCGTGCTCTGCACGCACTTCTTTGGTAAAATTGCAATATCCGGCTCATTTGTATTTACCAATATATTTATTTCCAGAACATTAAATAATTGTGTTTTAATCCCTGTATTCCAGAATTTTATTTTGCATGCTCTTATCATTGAAATAAATAGCATTTGTGTCAATAAATTCAAGAAAATAAAATTAAGTTCTTGTTCCTTATCTCTTGATAGTGTGATTTTGTCACTGCATCTTATTTCCAATTGCTATTAATAAATAATAAAAAACAAAGCATTTTCTTCACTGGTTGAAATTAGAAAATTGATAAAAATGCAAATATAAAAAATATAGAAAATTAGAAAATTTTGTTTTTATATCTTTTATTTTATATGAAAATTTGACGCATTAGCTATTTTTAAAATATAAACAATTGTGAAATACTAAAAATCTTATAAAAATCACAACAAATTACAGAAAAAAATCTAAAAATAGTTATTACACTTCTTATTTGTAGATAATTTCATATAGTTTTTTTTTGGAAAAACAAAGTCAGTAATTTTTGAGTTTATTTTATATATTTTCAAATTACTAAATGTTCCTGTATGGTCACTGTTTTCATTATACCATATTTTTATACTTTTTGAAAATCATTAAAAAAATCTAAAAATCATTGAAAATTACAAAAATAGTAGAAAATTATTAAAACTCAAAAAGTTCTTATCCCTAGGCTTTTTTATCGTTTATATTATATTTGAAAAATCCAAAAAAATGCATTTCTTTCCCATATTAATTTACTTTGAAAAATTAATTGTTCTGAAAAAAAATATAAATTTGAAAAAGAAAGCATTAAATAATTGAAAAAAATATAAAAATATATCATAAAAAATAAAAAGATAAAAATAACACAAAAAACAAGATAGTTTGTATTTGAATTCCCTTTTCTTTTAATTAAGGAGAACACACCCGTCATGGTGTCTTCTTCTACACAAACAGGCCAAGTAGCCCATCATGTTTTTCCTTTTATTTCATCTGCTCATGTATTGGATAACATTATACATATTGATTTTCGTTGTACACATGCATATGATGAGTCTGAATTGATTAAGAGAAATGATCAGTTTGATGTTTCCTCTGATTCTATTCCATTTCATTCAGCTTTGAACAAAACTAGAAAATTCCAAAAAATTAAAATCATCACTACCTTATCCTGGCGTGGTAGAGATCCTTCAGAACTCTTTTTATAGATGCCACTCCTGCAGTAAAAAATGGAATGAAAGAAGCATGCCCTCAAAAGCGTCAACCAAGGTAGAATAAAGGAAAGAAAATAGAGAAGCTCATCTCGACCATGGCCACAATTCACGTCATTAGCAACCTATCGCCGAAAAAGAAAGATAAGGGTGAACCTCACATCCATTTTCACATTTTTGATAAAGAGTTTGATTGGACTCTTCTCGATAGCAGATCCTTCATTAATCTCATGCCATCCTCACTACTCACTGAGTTTGTGTTGGGGTCTCTTAGATCCACGGAGATGATCCTTTAGTTTGCAAATAGATCGATCAAGAAGCTGAGAGGGAATTTAGAGGACATTATTATTACGTTGCATGGAATGAAATGCCTAGTTGATTTTGTTGTCATGGATATGGACACCTATATGCCGTTACTCCATATCCCGATCATATTTGTTGGCCTTTCCTTCGAACGACTGAAGGGGTAGTTGATTATGGTATTGGAGAGATCATATTTCACTCCCACAGTGATAAGGTGAAGATTGAGACAATCCTAGATCGAAGGCCATCATAGCCACCAGTAGTAGATGAGAGAGACAGTTACAACTTATTATGAGGTCTGTAATTTTCTTGCTGAGTTTCGAGACAACGATTTATATTATGATTTCATCGACACCCATGAGTTCCTTTCTCAGAATGACCTTATAGAAAGTACAATCACTTTGATCTCCCTTATTGATTATTTCGAGTTATCAGCTGATGGGCAATTTGAGCTGTATTTTAAGGATCATTTTGAGTTTTTAGAGGTACATTCAAAGATTCCTGAGATACATTCTTTTTCTAAGATTAATGATGAGATACCTCCTACTGCATTTTTCAAGATATTTGTTGAGAGTTTTGAAGATCCTGTTGAGACATTCCTTTCTAGGAAGAGATCATTCATTACATACCTTTCTGAGATTTTACATGCTGAGCCAACAGTAGCCACATTGGGCAGTGTACATAATGCAAATCATTTACCTTCTACTAGTGCTATTGTAGAAGTTGTCACAAAGCATATTCATACCTGACCTGAGCATAATGCTTTACCCTCAACATTGACGAATGACTTCCTTGCGAGTCCTCCCCAATTGTCTCTGGTTCCTCAGTTCGCAGTTGAGTAATAAACAAGAATCTTGTGTGACAGAGGTTCTTGAGAGAAACCACAAGGCTATTGGATGAAATATTTCAGATATCCATGCGATTAGTCCAGCTTTGTTCTCGTAATCATATCTACTTAATGGGAGACAACAAACACACTTGTGAGTGTTAGAAACATCTAAATCTAAACCTTCAAGATGTTGTCATGAAATAGATCAAGAAGTGGTGTGATGTTGGCTTTATTCATCCCATCTTGGATTCCATATGGGTTAGTCCTTTACATGTGATTCCAAAGAAATCAAGGATTACTATATTAAAGAGTGACCGTGGTGAGGAGATTTTGAGCTGTGTAACTACTTCATGTTATGTTTGTGTAGATTAGCAGTGCATGAATTAATCTACTAAGAAAGATCAATTTTCACTACCTGTCATTGATCATATTATTGAGAAGTTGGAAGGGAAGGAGTTCTTTTCTTTCTTGTATGGGTATTCGGGGTATAACCAGTTTCCAATTGATCCTTAGGATAAGTAGAAAACTACTTTTACTTGTTCGTTTGGCACCTACACCTTTAGGTGAATGCCCTTTGGATTGTTTAATGCCCCTGGTACATTGTAGAGGTGTATATTGGTCGTTTTAGCCAACATAGTAGGTAGTTTTCTAGAGGTCTTCATGAATGATTTCTCAGTCTAAGAGGATAGGTTTGATACATGTCTTGCTCATTCAGACTAAATACTTCAACGTTGTTGCGTAGTAAACTCAGTGCTCTCATGGGAGAAGAGTCTCCTTATGGTGACTAATGGGCTTGGCCACATCATCTCCAATCATGGTATGGAGGTTGACCCTACTAAGATTGACGTGAACTCCAAGATGGAGTCATTGTAGAATTTGAAGCAGTTGAAGTCATTCCTTGGAAATGTTGGATTTCATTGGCAATTCTTTAAGAACTTAAACAAGATTGCAAGACCTTTGACTGAGCTTCTATGCAAGGAGAGAGAGTTTATAGTTGATGAGAAAGTGTTCATTATATTTCACCAGATGAAATACATGGTTACTAGTGTTATTGTCCTACAACCACCTGGTTGTTCTCTTCCCTTTGAGATCATTATGGATGCGTCAAATTTTACAATTGTAGTTGTTTTAGGGTAGAGAAGGTATATGATACCATTTGATATACACTATGCTATCAAAACACTAGATGAAGCACATCGTAATTACACAGTCGCAAAGAAGGAGATGTTAGCAATGTTGTTTGCATTAGAGAAGTTCATATCTTACTTGGTTCACATGTCATTGTATAGACAGATCACACTACTATACATTTCCTACAGACAAAGAAGGATGCCAAAACACGCCTTATCAGATGGATCCTTCTTCTCTTGGAGTTTGATTCAGAAATTTGAGATAAACCTGGAGTAAATAATGTTGTGACAGATCACCTTTCCCATATCATAGATGCAGAGTCCTCTAAGTAGATCAAACTCCTCATTTCAGAGACCTTTTTAGATGAGACCAATTTGTCTGTGACCTCACTCCCATGGTATGTTGATGTTGTGAACTATCTTGTCTCTAAGAAAGTTTCATAAGATTGGCCCAATCATAAGGTAGACAGATTTTTGTCTGATATTCATTCTACAATGGGAGGATCCATACTTGTTTCATGAGGGTGCATATTGTATATAGAGAAGGGTGCATTCCTTAGGAGGAATATGCCAACGTACTTGATCATTGTCATAAATTAGAATATGGTGGGCATCATTCGATAAAGCACATGATAGCTAAAGTTTTACAATGTGGCCTATGGTGGCCAACTCTATTTATGGATGCTACAAGTTATGTTCGAGGTTGTACTGATTGTTAGAAAATGAGAGGAACCATAGGTTCCAAAGATACCATGACCCTGAGATATATCCAGATTTTAGATGTTTTTGATGCTTGGGGCATAGATGACATGGGCTCATTTCCCATCAGTCAGGTATTTCAATACATCTTGCTTGTTGTAGATTATGTTAGTCTTTGGGTGAAGGCTATCCCCACCCAAGCCATTGATAGTCATATGGTTTGTCCATTTATCAAAGACCACATTATTGCATGGTTTCAGATCCCCAAGATACTAATTTCATATGTGGAAGCCATTTCATTAATAGAGAGGTCAAAAAGCTTGTGAAGGAGCATGCCATTGAGCATAGAGTTGTGTCTCCTTAGCACCCATAGACTAACTGCTTGGCTGAGATTCAAAATAAGAACATAATGATGATATTGTCGAAACTTGTACCTCCAGATAGGAAGAAATGGCCCCAAATGCTCGATTCAGTTCTATGGGCTTATCGGACGACGTACAAGTCTCCATTGGGTATGTCTCCCTACAGATTGGTTTATAGAAAGCTTTGCCACTTGTCAGTTGAATTAATTCACAAATCATTACGGGCACTCCGTGTATGCAATTTGGATTATGAGAAAGTAGGACATAGCAGGAAGTTAGATTTGAATAGATTGCTAAAATTCCAAGATCCTTCATATGATAATTCACTTTTGTATAAGGAGAAAGTCAAGTGTTGGCATGATAGACACATTTAAAGGAAGACTTTCTGCCCTAATAAGAAAGTTTGGTTGTTTGATGTGAAATTGAAGTTGTTTCCTGACAAATTAAAAAGAAAATGGTCAGGACCGTTCATTATTAGAGATGTGTGTGACAATGGTAGTATTGCCATATATGGTTGTCATCTGATGCACAACCATTTGTTGTGATTGGACAATTACTGAAGCCATATTTAGATCATGATAAATTCATGTTTGTGCTTGATTCCATATCTGTGGTATGAGATGATGACTTTTTGACATCTCCTGCGTCTGATACATGAGTTAATTTTCTCGTGTATATATTCCTTTCATTTCATTCTTTATTTTTCCATTTTTATGGTTCACCTTATTCATGTCTGTGTGTGTCATACTAAGCATGTACTTTATCCTATGTATAGGGGAGGTAAATGACTTGATTTTTCAATTTTTGATCTGTTTCGTCACTCATGTTGTTGCTTATAAGTAGGGATCCTTTACCCTAAGTAAAGGGGAGTGGTGTCATTCATTTCGCTCTCTTTTGCTTTTTTTTATTTTCTTTTTTATTTCTTTTATTCCCTCATTTGTCCTTCAAATTGTTCATATTCTTTTTTCTATACTTAGGGATATCTTACCATGTATAGGGGAGGACAAGTCGAGTCGTTGAGTTTGTTCATTCTTTTCCTCGAATTTTCCCCTTTTAACAATCTATATACTTAGGATTATTTGAACCCATTGACTTCTATTCTTTTCATTCGTCATTCTTTGAGTCATTGTTATATATATTCTTTTCACTTTTCTATACTTAGCAAGAGTTATGTATACCTTTGTAGCTCTTTGGTCACTATGAGGAAATAATTCAAGCTAAGTATACAGGGGTGTTACAGATATTTTATATATACTTTAGCCATAACTCATACTTTTTTTTGTTAAAAATATGGCTATTTAAAATGTATTGAAAAATTATTTGTAAAATGATTTGCAAAAATCTTCTGTGAAATTATTTGTAGAAATTGTTTTGTAATTTTTTTTGTAATTTTTTTGTAAAATTGTTCGTAAACTATTTGTAAAAAATGTTTGTAAAATTGCTGTAAAATTATATTTGTACCTATCTTTGTAAAATTGTTAGTAAAAAAGTTTTGTTTGTAAAATATCTGTAAATTATTTTCTATATCAAAATTATATATATTGTACAAACTGCTTGGAAAACTTTTCAAAGAAAAATTATTACAAAAAAATGTTTTAAATTGATTTGTAAATAAATTAATAAATAATTTGCAAAAAAAATTTGTAAAACATTTAAAAAATCTGTGTAAACTATTTTGTAAAATATTTTGTAAAATCTTTTGTAAAATATTTTGAAAAGGTTTGTAATTTTTTGTGAAATTATTTTGTTATGTGTGTTATAAATTATGGGATGTATATATTTGTTGGAAAATCCATGTGTATATAAAAACCATACCCAATTATCCTTCTGTAAATAAATTTTTTTATATGTAAAATCCTCATACAAAAACTTATAAATAAAATCCTCTTGTAAAATATTGTAAAAATCTATATAATATTTATAATATTACTTGTACATATTCCTAGTAAACACATTCAATACACAAACTCTTTTCTTTCTTAAAAATATGTGTTTAAAATCTATAATAATTTTAAAAAAATTTTTGAAAAAAATCAAAAAGAATTTTCTTTTATTTTCCTTTCTTCTTTGTCCAAAAATGTATTTTGTATATAATTATTGCATTTTTATGTGCATTTTTTTAGAATGTTATTGACATTTGAACTAGTTTGGAATAAAGTCAAAGAATGGAGCTTAGTTAAGACCATAATCTACTTAATAACATGAATTTTATATGAATTAGAATTGAGATTTTTCAGGTATATAGACTTAATTCTTTGGGAAACACAAGACTTAGTTCAGTGTCGTGTTGACTACCTAGGTAGAATATTTCGGAACACACGTATAATATTACTTGTACATATTCCTAGTAAACACATTCAATCCACAAACTCTTTTCTTTCTTAAAAATATGTGTTTATCTATAATAATTTTGAAATTATTTGAAAAAATTTCGAAAAGAATTTTCTTTTATTTTCCTTTCTTCTCCTGTCCAAAAATGTATTTTGTATATATTTATTGCATTTTCATGTGCATTTTTTAGAATGTTATTGACATTTGAACTAGTTTGGAATAAAGTTGAAGAATGGAGCTTAATTAAGACCATAATCTACTTAATAACATGAATTTTATATGAATTGGAATTGATATTTTTCAGGTATATAGACTTAATTCTTTGGGAAACACAAGACTTAGTTCAGTATCGTGTTGACTACCTAGGTAGAATATTTCGGAACACGCGTATGATTCTTTTGATAATGACCTTATTTTCACACATACCCTTATACTTTTCTCACCTTAGTTGAAGTGGTAGAGGGCTGGATTCGCAAGCTTGAAACACAAGCCAATCAAAACATCAGAACTTACATGTTTGTGATCATTGTACCCCAACCCATTCCAATCGCGATGAGATCTAACAATGGAATGATGTAGTTGCAATAATTCTTCAAAAGAGGGATAGTCTATTTGCTCAAGAGGAAAATATCCTTGTGTACATGCTGCATCTTTTATATATTCAAAAAAATAGATTAAAAAATCTCTCTCTTACCAAAAGCTAGGCATATGACTCAAAGTCAGATATTTGTGAGCCTGAGCAAATGACTTGGCTACACTGGTCAAGCATCCAAGGATATAGGGCTACACTGGCCACAATCGATTCTCTTCTGTACCCCCTCTTCTTCAACTGGTTGTACTTGAACTTAGAAGGGAATACCCTGCTTCTCAAGGAAAGAGTTATTAGATTGGGTAATTAGGGTCACTGTGTTGGAGAAGACTGACTTTTACCGCTTCAACCGAGGAGAGATATATATCACTTACACTATAAAAGAAAGGTTCATAGTCATAAGGGTTTGCTATGAGTTGACTTATTCTGACCTGGCCATTGAGGAGACTTAGTCAGAGTTGTGTGGTTTCTAGAGGCTGTTGAGTGTCAGGTCCGTTTCCCGTTAACGTTCGGCTCAAAGTAATAATCCAAAGGTCTGATTGAGCTCCATATTTTGATTTTATGAAGAAAATTTTTATAATTAATATTGTTCTAAGTTCCTTATTTTTCCTTTCTTCTTTTTCTTCTTCTTTTAGTCACTTATTCTTCAAAGTGTTTACTAAGGGACTAGCAAGGTACAACATAGGGGGATGATGAGTCTACATTTCATCTTTATTCATTTATTTTAGCTTAAAATACCTTAGAAAACACTTCTAAATATCAATTAATCTTTTCTTTTAATAACCCTAATTCTTGTGTAAATATTGTATATTTATCACTATTTTAACCTAAATAAATAAATAAATAATTCAAGGAAAAATAAAGAAAACCAAAGATTGTATATATGTGATAGATACTTGTTGACTCTGACCCCAGAGTAGGTTGACCTAATCAATCAGGAAATTTTAGAAAATCAATAAGTTTACATTGTGCTTTTATATAGGTAAATTACAATACTCTGAAAAGCCGCAAAGCTCACCTTGTCAAATCAATATATTCTCCACCAAAACTCAAAATTTAAAAAAACTCACTTTCATTGTACTCCAAATTAAATAATCTTAGTGGAGGTCGTATCATAAAAATCATAGTTAAGGTGTGAAATGTGGCTTTTTGGTGTACAATTGTATATTAAACCTGTGTATGTTCTTGTATATAATTTGTAAATATATATTTTCCTTGTATTTTTTATACTTAGTATTTTTAACTTATTTTTAAATATTGTATTTAACTTATAAAAAATTAAAAATAAAAAATGATAAAATCAAAGAATATACAAAAATAAAATCAAGTACATATTGTATATATATCACACTATATATTGTAAATATCCTTATTTATTTTCCTTAAAATTAATACACAAAATAAAAATAAAAATATCATTGAAACCCTTTTAGAATAGTTTAAATTAATAAACTATTAAATTATGCACGTATTTGTAAAAATAATAAATTTAAAATCAAGGTGCTTTTATATAGGTCTATATACTTGTAACTAACACATTTTATCTATACCTTTGTATATAACTTATTTAAGTAATTAAAAATCATCATAAATAATTTAATTAAATTACTAACCTTTTCATTTTATATTAATTTTTCATTTTTACTATTTTCGATTTTATTTCGATTTATTTTGTAGTTTTCTCCTCATTTTATCATATAATGTTTTTTTGTCTCATTCAAAGCGACTTCCCGTTGGTTGAGCCTAGTCTGTTGACGTGGGTCGACTCCCCATTCCACGGTCTCCTTCGCATATTCCGCTCGACATCCTTTCTTCTTTGAATTTCCATGTTCGTTCAGGTCATCGACTGCATCTGTATTATTCTCTGATCCATTAGCCCAATCATCCAACTTCATCGCTCAACCACTAATTCCGTCATTTGTTCCTCGGATCACTCTCTTTTAATTTTCAAAACCTTTGTTGTACCTACTCATTTTATATATGTCTTGATCGTGCCCCACCGCCATTGATCCATTTTCCCTTAACATTCTCACCCAATATCGAGTTTGTGAGCAAGAGGCGATGATAAAGCTTCTTGTCCATGATTGGAAGTGCGAGGAATTGATCGCAGGATGCGATCCAGTACAACCATAGGACATAGTCGAAGATCGTTTAGTCTCTCTGACTATTGCCATAGATTGATGCAAAAACCTTCTCCATCCATCGTAGAGTTTAAGGTTCATTTTCTCTTCAATTTTTCATTCAATTTTGCATTTCAATATTTATGATTAACATCATCAAATCATCACCAATCTCCCTCAATTCGGATTGATCGAAGATCATCTGTTCACTATCACTTCACTCCGACTACCCTCACACGTTTACTACATAGTGTCCATTCCTCTCCCATACCTAATCATCTCCACATCACATTAGATCTGGAGATCTGCTCCTATTCCAACCATCTTCGTCAGAGCTCTCATCCACCCTCCATTTTACAGGTGTTTTGATCAAATAACATTGGATGGAGCTCTGTCTCAAAGCATTAAACCTTTTAAAGGTTAAAGGAGTGCAACTGGACTTTCTCATCACGATCTGGAGCAAGCTTCAACCTCTAGAACATCAATAACTCCAGATTGTGATCTAGTAACCACTGGCCCTAATTGTCATATCAAATCGTCAAAGTAGGGCTGCAAAAGCATGCTCAGCCATCTAGGAGATCAATTTAGTCTAAATCGAGCCAATCTAAACTCGTTGAAGTCATTGTTCAACAAGTTCTTTCAATGGGTCTCAGATCCGTTCGATCAAGAATGCAAGTACCATATTATATCGATGCCGTCTATTTATGCCCAAAACTTCACCTTTCAATCACTCTTCTAGATCTGATCAAGTCCATTTGAAGGCACTTCAACTTCAGCCATTAGATCCAAGGTAAAGATCCATCTCCACCATCTATTATGCCACGTGGATTAATGGTATAATTGCCCTCCAACCCATGCATTTATTTTCTTTGAAAATAATTCCTTCTCGAGACACGTGTCTTCTTTTAGTCATTTGGACGATCGCATTATTTTCCCAGTTATTTATTTTATTTACTTTTGAGTCCTGCTTGAACTGAAAAGTGTGTCTCTCACATATTTCTTTGGTATTTTGCAATAAAAATCTACATGTATCAGTTGTTACAGATTGGTCCCTATAAAATAAATAATTACATTTATAAATGTTTTAGTGCAACTCCCAAGCACTGGAACATATTTTTGGGTAATTTGGTTGGGCCCTTGCATTCATGTATTTGTTATTCAATTATTCCTTATATTAACTTCCTTTGTACAAATATACTTGTGAGTCTATGTTTTATTTTTCTTGTTAATTTTGCTTAAAAATAGCAAAATATCATCCAAAAATCCATAAAAATCATCTTAAGATCATGTTAATACCATTTAATCATCATAATTTTCATTTTGCATTTTAATCATTTTTAATAATTTTAATAATTCAAAAACTCCAAAAATATCCACCACATGCATTAGAAAATCAATAAAAATATAAAAAAATTTCGAAAATTTTAAAAAATCATGTTTACACATTTTATCTTGTTTTATTTTCTCACCTCTTTCTAATTCCTCATAAAATGAAAAAATGTAAAAATATAAAAAACCTAAAAATTCTTTATATATCAGAGAAAATCCAAAAAATACAAAAACACTCGGTGGAAATATTAAAATTTCTCTTCTCTTCATACTTCCTTTTTATTTGATTTAAATTTTTAATGTCAAAAATCCAAAAATATCTACAACATTTTTTATGTATTAATATTAATATTTTTCATTTATTTAAAAATATAGAAATTCTCGAACAATCACTAAATCATAAGAAAATTTTAAAAACCCCAAAAATAAATTTATTTTAATTTTCTATATATTTTGCCACATTTTAATAATCTAAAAAAATACATTTTCTTACTTATTTCTTTATTTCATGTATTTGCCTTATTTTCTTTTATTTCAGAAAAAATATAAAAAAATCATAAAAATATAAAACTAGAAAAGAATAAAAAGATCAAAAAATCAAAATTCAATAAAAAATAAAAAAAAATAAAAATTTCACAAAAATGATTAATAGTGTGCATAGATTTCTTCTTTTCTTTCATTATTTTTCATTGAATTAAACAATCATCTGGATTTTTGTAGCCTCTCTGAGTCGGTACTGTAGGCTATATATGTAAATATATAACAAAACATTTTTCTTCATTTCTTGATTTTTTTGCTTGAGAAATCTTAAATATTTTTTGTTTAGGGATTTTTAGGGTTGCAATAGCATTGCTTCAATTTCAAATAATTAAAACCCACAAAATTCCCGCTCAACATTCTATCATCCCTTTCATCACTGATATGCTCATGATATCAGTCATAACTTTCATTATAAGTATAGAGGGGGAACTTGACTCGAGTGATCATTTTTTGATGTCTTACTTGTCTCCCAACTTTTTGATATTCTGTCTTTGGTTAGGGATATCTTACCCTTTATTTATGGGGAGACAAGCTAAACCGATGTTTTCATAATTCCTACCCTTGACCCTCCCTGCTTTGCAAACAATATGCTATAGTTAGGATTATTTGACCCTAAGCATAGAGAGGATCGTCGAATTCTCATTCTTTGTTTATTTAGTAGTTTTATTATAGGCTTTTCTCTACCCAGTACAATTCATGTCTTCCTTTTTCTCTATGATATATGAGGACATAACTCAAGCTAAGTACTGGGGGTCATTTATACATTGTATATACTTTATCCATAACTCGTACTTTTGTAGTTTTAATAAACATGTCTATTAGATTGGGTAAGGGATTATAAAAAATAAATTGTAAAGAAGACACTCATAAAATTTTCACTAACACACTAACAATGTTTACTTTTCTTTTTCAAAAATTCTATAAAAAAATTTAAAAACCCAAAATATCTAAAAATTTGAAAAATGCTTTCAAAAATCCCAAAATATTTTCAGAACTCTTTGAAAAAGCCCATGAAAAGATCCAAAGCCAGAAAGTTCCAACAAAAAGATCTCTACATTGCATTAGTATATTTCATAATGATTTCGATAAATGAACAAGTCTAAATAAAATCCAAAGATTGGGCTTTGCCTAGACCTTAATATACCGAATTTCAGAGGAACCTGCTAATTGTGATGCTTCTGGTCATTATGAATTAATTCTTTAGGTTCTATAAGATTGAGTTCATGAATCAATTCAATGTGTCTAATAAAAACCCATCATGTCATATGTACGACTCTCAAGACAGTGGCATGACGAGAAACCTCACACTATGCACTTAGCTCAACCTATATGGATTGTTGAATAATCTAAGAGTATAGGTCAGGATGAAACTAGGCAGCTTCGTTAAGGGTGGCTCATGAATCATTCTTGGGGACTACCGAAACCAATTTTTCATCCCACTTCTCTTGGTAGCAAGAACATCTAATGACCGGAGACTAGATTGATACAATGCTTCGGATGAGGAATGGTCTACAAAAACAACTTTTTTTCCTATACCCTAAAACAAGGACAAATCAAAAGACTCTATATCCGTTGGGACAAAAACTAGAATGTAGAGCAATGCATTACAAAGAAAAATATCTGAAAGAAGCCCATACCAAAAATCCCACAAAAAATTGAGCTTCCAGAAAAAGACCACTGCTTGGTGTTGACTCGGTTACACTGGCCGAGCTTCACAAGGAAATGGGACTACACTCGTACATTCCCACTTCTTTCCCCATTCTTCTAGCTTCTCCCTTTCTCAGTTGTGAAACTAGTAGCACCTGACCTTAGAAGGGAATATCTGTTACCATGAAGATGAGTTACTAGATGACGAGACTCTTTAATAGTTTAGTGGTTTGTTTGGGAAGAGCTAACACAATTCACACACATGGTATATGTCACTTCAAGGTTACAAGAGTATACATCCGAATGGGTTGTTCTGACAAGGCTATGAATTGAACTGGATAAAGGATCATAGAACCTAAAAGCTATTGAGTCACAAGTCCTAAGTTTAACTCGCTGCCAAATATAGCATTAATCCAAAGGTTCTAACAAAACTCCAAACTTTGATTTTGTTAAGATAAGTTTGAAAATCGTAATCATTCCACCTTCTTTTTTTTCTTTATTTTCTTTTTTCATCAATTATTATCCAAATAAGTACTTGCTATGGACGAGCAAAGCTAAGTATAGGAGGGTGATGAATACCCATTCATTCACCTTTATTCCTTTATTTTACCTTTAAAACCCTAGTGAAATTCAATTAAAAATAGCTAACTTATATAAATTAACACTCTAACAATTACTTGTAAATAGTACTCAAATTTCTATATTTAAATAAAAAATAAATGAATAAATAAAAGAAAAGCAAAGGAAGTATTGAAAATGCTGACTGATCTTAAACTCCAAGAATAAGTTAATATTGACTTGGTCGACAAGGAATAAAGTAGAGGGAGATAAGGTCATAAAAATACAGATAAAAAGGCATTGTTACCTAGAAATCCTAGGTTTCCTGCACACTACATATAACTGAAACTTTCTCTAATTTATACGCAATATTTTACACTTCAAATAAAAATACTTTTACCATGAATAGAAAAAGGCAAAATTAACTATACATAAAAATAAGGTATATTGTGACGTGGAGACACATATGAAAAAGCCAAACAAAACTTCACAGATCCACATCTCCAAACTAACCTTTGTTGTGTTCTAAATTAAATTATTTATCTAATAAAGTTTATTTCATTAAAATTGAAGTTACTATACAAAATGTGGCTTTTGCGGTACCAATGTGTACCTTATCTTTTGATGAATCTCCATTAAATCACCTTTATACTTACATTTTGGCCATTAAACCCTATCTAAATGCATGTAAATATCATTATTTTGTAAAAATTGACATGCAATATATATTGCATAATTATTGTATAAATTATGTCGCTAAATCTAAAATAATAAAGAAAATAGAAGAAAAGGAAATAAAATGTCAAAGGTATTTTAGGACACTAAACCTCGAGACCAAGGCATCTTGATGACTAGGTCGACAAGGAATAATGTAGGGGGGAGACAAGTGTTAAAAAAAATAAATCCCTATTTATTTGTTCATTAATAACACATTTTGGGACCCATTTTATTCGCTAATATATATTTATCAAATTAATAAACTTTGTACATGAAAGTTGTAGATAATAATGTACAGAGAAATAGAAAATTCTTTTTACATAAAAAGAATGACTTTGTGGCTAGGACACATAAAATAAAAAGCCATAGGTCAAACTTCTCAAACCCATATCATCTCAATAAAAACTCCAAAATAACCACACTCGCCTTTAAAAGTATATAATTTTTAATAAGTTATTTAATGTAGTTGGTTTCATTTAAATCAAAGTTAAAATGTGAAGGATAGGTTTTGACCCCTGTAGCACCCAATACTTGTATATTTTAATAAATATTTTCATTCTTTACATTTAATTCATTCTTATATTTATAGGTGCTTGCATATATAGCATATAATATAAATACAAGAACAAGCTATATTAAAATAATGAAAAATAAATAATAAAAATAATATACATAGATACTTAGTTTGAATATACTAATCTATAGCATATACCTATTTATTTAATACAACAAATCAAAATATAAAAATAATTCAAAAATATGAAAATATTTAATATTTTTCATGTTTTTTTCGAAAATAAATCATTTATTGTTTTTAATTCATTTATTTTTGAATAAAGGTCCCTATTTTATCATGACTTGGTCCTACGTGGAGCAATCATGTTGCAAGGACTGTTATCCTCGGGTCAATTATCATGTCTCCCCTATGTAGCATGTCAAAATCTCGAGTACACCCCATTACTTTGCATTCACCAATTTCATTTGATCAAGGAAATGCCTCGAGACCTTCATGAAATTTGTTTACATCACGATGGTGATCCGTGCACACTCATTAGATTCCTCTGATCTTCATCTAGACTCTCAATAATCTTGATCGAAAATCACCCAAACCTTATTTATAAATAAAACCCAACTTCTTTGCTTACTTTTTTGATCCCTCTCTGAGCTTTGTAGTGCATCCAACTGTGTGCGCATGATTTTTCTGGTGATAAAGGTAGATCCCCAAGGCTTGAGGCTTCGCAAGAATAGGAGAGGTGGTCCAGGTGGCGCTCTAGTGACGTCCTGCTCCTTAGCTTCCCAACCTAGTATGAGGCACGCTTTTTAATTTCTTGGGTAGATTTCCTTATCATGATTTTTTTCTAAATTTAGTTCAGTCATTGGATCAATAGGATAGCATTAATTTTAATAGTTTTGATTGTCAGGGCCTCTAGGGAGCCAACCATTTCATCGTGATCTTGATCATGTTCTGATACCATTTCACCGCCATTTCAACCCCATCCGTGTTCTCCACCTTCTGCACCACTTTGTTCCACATGATCTTGCTCAGATTAGTCCGTCCGTGCTCCCTCTTCAACCATTTATCGGAGTATTTCCATTCATATCATCCCTTAAGCGATTCAGCTTTATCTTTGGTCGAGGCGAATCGCTTCAAACCCGTGAGTCTTCCTCTATAGGTTAGAGATTCCAACAACCACGGGTCGTGTTCCTGTGGGAAGATGGGTCTCCAGGTGGCTGGACTTCCTTGAAGCTCCAAGACCCCATCGTTGGGTCCCGGACTCATCTAACACAACCATTCGATTCGGATCAACATCAAGAACAAATCGAGCACCTCAGCATTGCATATGGAGCCCCAATTAGCGAGATTATGTGAGATCAAGGGTGAACATCTAGGTGTTCTTCCATGTTCTTCGTGAAGAATAGGAACTATAGGATTACGACATGCTACCCTGGTTCTATCAACATTGTTGGATCAAAGGTGAAATGTCGTGCAACCTCGATCGTACATGCTTTTAAGTGATGCACATCGTATCATTCACCAATGCGCAAATAAGGGGTAATTTGCACCAAGCCCCATCTACCATTTCTTATTTATTTTTAACATTTAAATATGTGTCTATAGTGTAAATAACATTGTAAAATTTACAATGAGCCCACGTTTGTTTCTTGACCTTGCGTTCATGTCCACGCCAACTCAGCTCATGTGGCTAACCACATGAGTTGGGCATTTTCATGTTTAACCTTGTGATTTTATTTATTTGTAATTATGCATACAATTGTCTATTCGGTGTTAATTGGAAAAATTATATATGGGACCTAGATTTTTTGTATATTTGCATAAATGCCCTTCTAGGACGTGCTTAATTTATATATTTTGTGAAAAATTGCATGCATGCCTCTGGATTTTGTAAAATGGTTCTAAAATGCAAGTATATGTTGTGTTTGTTGAAAATAAGTCCGTGGTAGCACATTAAAATTTATTTACTTGTTTATCTTTTTAAAAAATGCCTCGTGTTTGTATTTAGTTTGGGAAAGATTCATGTAAATGCCTTGGCTGATATATTTGTAAGATTTGATTTTGGATTCGTTTTTAGGTATTTATCAATTTATTTAAATTCAAACAGTAAGCATTAATTCCTTATTTATCTTTATAAATGCCAAAAATATCAAAATTCGTTTAAATATAACAAAAATTTATATCGTTCTTACTATTACCTATATTTTCTCAAGAAAAAATCCCTAAAAACAAAAAAGGAAAGATTAAAAATTTAAAAAGCTCCAAAATCCAATAAAAAATAATAAAAATCATCAAAAATTCGAAAAATATTTATTTTTATCTTCAAATTTTATTTATATTATTAGTTATGTATTAAAATCGAGTTGAAGAATGTTGAACTTTTTTTCTATTTTTAACCTTCAAGTCAATTCGTCCTATTTATTCAATCCTTGTCTTGGGATATTTTGAATTTTAAAATACTTAAAAATTAGAAAAAAATTCTTGAAATTTATAAAATAGTAAAAAATTATGAAAAACCCAAAAATATGGAATTATGTAATTTTTACTTATTTCTAGTTATGTTTATAATCGTTATACCATATAATGTGTAATATGCCTATAGTTTTAGATATATTCTATATTATTATTACATAATATAATAACTCTTTAATATTTCTTAAATTATTTAAAAATATATAATGGGTTGAATCTGAAGAAATTACTATATTTTCTCTCTCTATATATCTAGCATACACTTCATTTTATGTATACAATATAAGATATAAATACTTATATGGATACATATAGTTATTATTTAATATTAAGATCAAAAGTCAGAAAATTTAAAATAAAAAAATCAGATAAAAATCATAGAACCAAAAACCCACATTAAAAGACGTAAAGACAATTATGTACATAGATCACATTGATTAGCAATAATCATTAGGCTACCTAACTTGCTCTATATGGTTCAACCTCTACATGCTATACATATTTGTTTGTAGGGTATAATAAATTTTGCCTCACTTTTTTGGCTATTCATTGCTTATTCATACGTTGTGGGTACTTGTTGATTGACTCGAGATTTCTTGTGGGTCGCCTCAACGACAATTTAACTTCACTTCCTGTGAGGCTAATTTTCGTCCCACGTGAAAACTCTGTCATTAAATGGAACCATTTACAGGGAGCAATGTTTGTAGCCTAATTTGTATATATAAATATTTTAATTATTTATTTATTCAGTCATTTCCTTATACAAAATTTTCTATTTCTTTCTTACTTGTATGTACTTGATTTCTTATTTTTTCAAATGCATTATTTGATTAATTGTGCTAATATTCCTCTCTTGTTGTGTTTAATGCGAGGGCCCGCTACGCGGGGATGACTTCTTAGGCAGTCGTTGTAGCCAAGCATGGTGGAGACTAGATCCTAACATGACCCGTTAGAGAGGCAACAAGCATAGTAAGTACATATTTGTTTAGTATTTTATGTTATTTTGGTGAGAGAGTGATCCATTTATTCAGTATTAATTGTAATATTTTTTTTGACTTGGACACTACTCTACTAAATGAGATCCATTGCCTGGGCGACTGTTCACCTAGGGGCCTCATCGTGGTTTTCTCGAGTTTTTATCGCTTTGTTTTATGTGTTTCTCAATGTTTTTTGTTTTCCACTTTTTTTATTTGTTTTATGTGCATGGATCCCCTAGAATCTCGGATTGCATGTATTGGTAATTAGGGCTAAACCCTAAAAAAGAATTATGTGCATATAGTCTCTTACATTTGTATCTAGTCAAATTAATAATGGTTAGTTATTTGGACTTAAATCCATGCACCAAGAGAGGCATCGTATAACGTCGGCAAGAACCGTTGTGGCGGGCACCGAGTTGTCTCCAAGATTGAACCCTAGTGTTTATTTATGAATAATTAACATATGGTTCTTCATGACTAATAGCATCTAATGTTTAGGGAATTTTTTTGAGTGCTCACTACCATATAGATAGGTTTAAAACTTCTATTTTGCATACCACATGGAGAGATCTGGGAAGCATTATAAGTCCTCTTACTCTGCATGCATCATTAGATTCAATGATGAGAATTCCATCATCGAATTGACTTGCATGACTTTTTCGCTATCTCCTTCTGATTTTGAGCACCTAGGAATCAAATGAAAATCTACACAGTCATTAGGCACTTTTGTGTAAAATATCTAAAAATTGTGAAACATAAAAATTTAAAATAAGGGGACTGCTAAATAAACTTTAACCTCAATTGAAATCTGCAATGGACTTCATTGCTTTGAGTTCATAAATCCCTCATTGTCTTTAGTACCTTAAGAGGGGACCATAACACCTCCCATCAATGAGGCATGACTCGTTATGGATTAGATCCAGAAACCCAGTATGTAATTACCTTGTGTATTGCTTGGATTTTTGAAGTATTGGTACTTCTATCATACGTGACTGGTTAGGGCCCTGTCATCGATGGTGTTCCCTCCTTGTGCGGAACATCGACTTAGTTCGAAGTACTGAGCTTTGGCCACACCCTCATGGGTGTGTCCGTCTCATGGTTTGTCTCTGAGTAGGTCCTTGCACACTCAGAGGTGATTATGTTTTGAGCAAGATCTGTAGTAGTGGTTTTTCCTCTCGACTTTCTCCCTCTTATTCTTTGGCTGAGTAGGGATCCAAGAAGGGTTACAAGGACATCAAAAAGTACAAACTACTTGTTACAAAGGTGGAGGAAAATATGTGATACTTTTCCAAAAGTACTCTCAATCTTATAGGGTTAGCCTCTAAGGAATTGTTAAAAATATGCCTAAAATGACAACAATAAAAATGAAAAAGATAAAAAATGGCCGATCCTTTATGACTTTATACTATGTTGAGTTGGTAAGCCCAGTTTTGTTTGTGTTTCTATGGATCTAGATCAAGGTTCAAAAATCAAGTCCTGCACACATATGCAAATCTTGTTATATGTATCTCCTTTTTGACCCCCTGATCATTTCGAGCCTTTCATCTCTTTTACACTCCTTTTATTTCTCATTGAACATCGTATTCTTCTTCCTGCATAGATCCTCTTTTGCTCGACTTTATCAATCCATGGAAGGTTTAGACAGGACTTCACGGACACCTACATCGATTCCATGGACTCGACTTCATCAATAATTCGAGGCGATTCCTGAGAACCCGGTTCGGATCTTATGAACCAATCTTCATACTGCTCATCTTCTTTCCACTTTCCTCTATCTTCCAATAAATCGGGACCACTCTTGTCCCACTTCTAGCTATTGCAAACGGTGGTCGATTTTAATCTACATCTTTTACTCCATTCAAAACCATCTAGTATTGATAATAATCTCATATTCACCACATCTGCTAGCATTCAATTTTAAGTGGTCTGATTGGGATTCTCTTATATTGTAGATAAAAGCTAGTCCTGGATCCCAATTTAGGATTCATTTCTTCAGAATTAGACCTAGAGATGTCTCCTCTAGGATAGGGAAAAGGACAACAACCACTCCAAGGAGAGAAAGGCTCAATGCCATATTAGAACCAGGTGAATGCTCAATTGCTGACTTCCATTAATTCATCCAGCAACAATTGACTGAGAAATCCCTCGTGCAAACTACATTTTAATACATGATGAATGACATGAGGAATAGACCAACATGATGAGAATATGGTGAAAAACCCCTTGATGATCTAGAAGAGGAAGAGGACCCTCGGAATGAGAACCACAGATTGACACTGAAAGGAGCTTATAATACTAGAGACAACCAGATGACCGAGTGGATCCCCATCCCACCGGTGCATTCTCACTTCGAGTTGAAGCCTCAGTTCCTTATTCTTCTACCCACTTTTCACAGGAATACCAATGAGAAACCATACATTCACCTGTAGGATTTCTCTCGCATCTATAGAACTACACACTTCACTAACACCCCATTACATGTAGTCAAGATGACCACATTCCCCTTCAATCTATATTATAAGGCCCAATGCTGGGTCAATGTTGACACGTGTTTCTCGAGGATGGATAATTAATAATGGATATGGTCGTTGCTATCCCCAAAATTCACATGACAAATAAACAAATTTATTATTTTCTTCTTCTCAAGCTGCAAAATTAACTAAAAGCGAATAATGAAGCAAGAGAAGTTTTCGGTACTTATTTACCTATATAGTGTAAATGATCAAACTCAAAGAGGCTACAATTTTGCGAGGGTTATTCAAATAATCGACGAAAATCAATTAAGATAAAAAGTAAGAATCTCAAAGGCAAACTATCCTTGGTTTTTGTGGAATTCTTCGCTTTTTATTTTTTTTATTTTTATTTACTTTTTTATATTTTTTATTTTCAAATTTTTAGTGATTTTTAATTTGCAAATTTTTTATATAAAGAACAATATGCACAAGATAAGAATCACGTACACCCAACTCTTTTTGTATTTTTCAATTATATCAAAACTGATTAGAGAAATTCAAAGAAATATTTTTTTTGTATTTTGAAGTTTTTGAAATGTTTTTTTTGAATTTTTTATAATTTTCAGATGTTTTTGTATTTTTCTAAAAATCAAACAGTGGCGAAAATGTGAAACAATGCACAACCTGGAGTAATTTGCAACTTAAAAATATTTTAAGTGGCCAAAACTCTTGACAATTATTTTTAAGATAAAATAGAAACAAATATCTACAAACAAAGTCTGAAAAACACTATTTTTGGATTTTTGTAGGTTTTTTTATGATTTTTATAAGATTTTCAGTATTTTTCATTTTTTGTTGGTTTTAAAAGGAATGAATGTGTGAAATTTGTACTGAAATAAAAAGATAATGAAATAAAATTACTCTATTTTCTTGGAATTTTTGGAGCAATATTCAAATTTTTATAAACTTATGAATTTCTGGAAGAGGAAAAGACACTATTTTTGGTTTTTTGAAATATCAAATGATGATAAAAAACACTAAAATTTTATGCTAGATACATAAACACATCAGGAGCATAGCTTGATTTTTTCAGAAAATTATTGAATAACGAAAACAAATTTATTTTATTAAGAAAAAACCAACAAAATAAGGGTCTGATAGTCTGGGACTAATTTGCATATTGTTTATTATTTTTTACCCAAAGATAACAAGATTTAAACAAAAGGCAGGAAGTGTAAATTATCCAGAAAGAACATGCAAAGCACATGTGTTGGATAGACGGGGATCTTCTTGTAATTTTGGAAATATCCAGAAACTTTTATGCAATTTGCCCAAAAACATTTGCTTCATCCAATGCTGGCAAGGGACTTCCTGAAATATCAAAGATATCCGAGGGCTTTAATGTAATTTCACCATTTTTTAATAATCTACTAGTGTTCCTGTGATCGTCCCTTCATTTCAAAAACTTTACATATATATATATATATATATTTTGGAAATTCAAAATAAAGAAATTAAAAACCAAAAATATTTTTTTTATTTTTGAATGATCCCACAAAACAAATACTAGAGAGAAGGAAACACTTTTTTATTTTTTTGTTCTTTTTATTTATAAACAAATTAGGATGCGAGCATGATGACTCGATCCCAAAAATCAAAACGGAGATGTGGATGATTGCGGTTCTGAAGAAAATGGCGGATGGAATCGGATCTCCGACTACCGTGCGTGGTTGGAGGTGAGAGATTGTGCGAGGTAGAAACGAACGCTGAGAGATCGAGAAAATGAGATGAAAAATCGAGTCGATGGCAGATTAAATCGTGATGTGGATTCTAAGATCTAGATAAAAAAATTGACGATGAAATAAAGATGCAAAAAATTAAACTAATGTTAATCTAGATGAAAAATGAGAAGAAATTGATGGATCTCACCTTAGGAGCAGAAAAAACCTTGATC
Source organism: Ottelia alismoides (assembly GCA_037367405.1). Taxonomy (NCBI): domain Eukaryota; kingdom Viridiplantae; phylum Streptophyta; class Magnoliopsida; order Alismatales; family Hydrocharitaceae; genus Ottelia; species Ottelia alismoides. Next base: position 740,584 of record JAZKJV010002471.1, on the reverse strand, counting down.
ACCTCGACGAAGGCCAGCGCGCTATCACCAGACGGCTCGGAGGCTAGGCACCCTTCTTTGATAAGAGGATGCTCGGAGATTGGGTTCCTCTCACCAAAGATTGATCAAGTTGAAAAGATGGAGAAGGAGCCTTATTAATAGATAGAATGAGATAGAAGTTCAAAAATTTTAAATGAGATAAAGAGATAAGGAAATAAATTGAAATGAGATAGAGATAAAAAGATAAGTGTCAGAAATATTTACAAAAATTAACTATTTTTTGTATTTTTGTCACTGTATTTATTGGAAAATTAAATTTTTAGTTTTTTATTTTTTTGATAGTTAGTTAAGAAAATTAACTATATACATATGCTATATACAAATATAACATTATCTACATGGGTAAATAAGCAAATTAGTTTTATTATTACTATTTTTATTTTTTTATTATTTTTTTAAATATTTAGTAAAAAATATACAAATACAATATGTACTAATAAATGGTAAAACTGCACAAACCACCCAAGAAAACTGACTTTTCAACCATAACTCCAAAAAATATGAAATCATAACCATTTTAAAGATAATTTAATTTAGAATAAAATGGAAGTAAGTTTTATTCAATCTGAGTTCATATGAAGCCAGAATTAATCTTTCAATTATCGCTTAATGGCTTTTTCCAGATGTGGTTACTTTTATTATCTACATGATTTCTTTGTACTATTATTTAGCCCACATTTTTATTTACAATTTTTGTTTCCAAAATTATTTTATTTAAGGTTAATTTATATACAAATAAAATAGTGTTAGTTTTATATAGATTTACACAATAAGTGAGAAGTATTTACAAAACACACATTTTTTTGGATTTTTGGATTAAGGACCCTATCTCCCCCTACTTTTTTTTGCTGGTCGATCAGGTTAAGTCTTGACCTTCTCTCTGGGTTCAAGTAAGCATGTACCTATTACATATATACAATCTTCTTTTCTTTTTTTCCTTTTTTATTTATTAATTTATTTTAGGTTAAAATAATATCCAAATATACAATGTTTACACACGGATCCAAGTTAGTAAGAATATGAAGTTAGTATTATGTATAGGTGTTTTATAAGGTTTTTTAAGCTAAAATAAATGAATAAAGATGATGAATCGTAGATTCATAATCCCCCTGTGCTTTACCTTTGTTAATCCCTTAGCAGACACTTATTTGAATTAATAAGTGAAGAAGAAAAAAGGAAGGGAAAATAAAGAAGTTAGGATAATATTGAGTATTAAACTTTTCTTCATAAAATTGTAGTTTGGAGCTCTGTCAGACCTTTGGATTATTAGTGTGTCGGAACCTTAATGGGAGATGGATTTAAAACCTAACGGCCTCTAAGTTCCATATGACTCCTATTCAGGTAACCTCAACAATTAGGTCAGAATAAGTCTACATACACAAATTCTTGTGACTATGAATCTTTGCTTGTACGGTGTAAGTGAGATATAGCTCCCCATCTCAAAAGTAGCAAAGAAACAACCTTCCTCAACAAGGTAACTCTAGTTCCCCGGTCTTGCAAGTCTTTCCTCGAGGAGCGGAGATATTCCCTTCTAAGTTCAAGTACAACCATCTCAAGAAGAGGGGATGGAGAAAATAATGGATGGTAACCAGTGTAGCTACTTATCCTTGGATGCATGACCAATGTAGCCAAGTCATCCGCTGCAAGCTTACAAAAAAATATTTTTGAAGCTCTTATTGTATTGTTATTTTTATATCCTTGTATATACACTCTGGCAGGCATTTTACTTTTAAATCAGGCTTTTGTCCAATTTTGGAGATTCTGCATTTTTCCATACTTTTTTTGAAAGTATATACAAGGTGCAGTATGTACATAAGGAGTTTTTCCTCTTGATCCAGTAGATTATCGCTCTTTTGAAGCATTATTGCAACCCACATCATCCTGTCTTTAAACCTCAACATCGCTAGACCAGGTTGAGATGCACTTCCTTCCTTAGAGAAAGATGAGAGGTTCTGCCTAGATGTACTACCCTCGTATGCTACTCTAAGCAAAAAGATTCTGCCTCCTCACTACCTCATCCTTGAAGAGCTATGTGTAGAGTGCTTTGTCAAAGATAAGCCACGATCTTAAAGAATCATGCGTGTGCTGTTAAATATTCTACTTAGACTACTTAAGATGACATGTGAACATAGTCTTATGAACTCAAAGAATTAAATCACTAGTACCTGAAAAGTATTAACTCCATTTCTTATAAGGTTCCTCTGAAATTAAGTGGATTAAGGTCCCATTCTTCAATTTTATTCCAGACTTCGTTTAAATGTCAATACTATCAGGAAAAATGCACATGCAAATGCAAGCAAATATTAATAATGCAAAGAAAGCAATTTTTTCGAAAAATGTCGCACATGTGAAAAGAACATTTTTTTGAAATAATTATCTAATTTTGAACTTTTTATGGATTTTTGGAGAAGAATGTAGATGTAAAAGAAAGGTTTTTTTAATTATGCAAATTTTTATAGATATGTTTTGGTTTTGTAATTTTTTTCAAGGACAAGAGCTAGTAGAATATATACAAGTATATATAAGATATATAGATTTTTTTGTCTGTTTTTTTAAGGACAAGAGTTAGTAGAATATATACAAGTATATAAAAGATATATAGATTTTTTGTTTGTTTTTTCTTGTTTGTTTTTGTTTTTGTTGTTGTTGTTGTTTGTTTTTTTTTGTTTTTAAAACACATGGGTTTTACAGAATTATATACATATCCCCCAAAACAATTATCTTGAAATGTATGAGTTATGTCTAAAGTATATACATAATATATACGACACCCCCTACACTTAGCTCGAACTATGTCCTCATAGTGATCAGAGAGCGACAAAGGAAGACATCACTCGTTCTAAGTATAGAAAAGTGAAAAGACTCCTATGCCACAATGATTCAAAGGAAAGATAAAAATAAGAGAAGTTGGTGATCCCCCCTATACTTAGGATCAAGTAATCCTAAGTATAGTAGAGTGTACAAAAAGGGAAAACCGATAGAGAGAATATAAAGACTCAATGGAAGACACAAAAAACATGATATGTACAACATCACTTCCCCTATACTTAGGGTAGAGTATCCCTAAGTATAGGAAACAACAAGAGTGATGAACAAGACAAATATGAATAACACAAATCCTTCACCCCATATACTTAGGATAAAGCACATCCTAAGTATAGCATATATACACACGGAAAAGGGGTGAACGATAAAACGGGAGAAGAAAGAGTGAAATGAAAGGATATACAAAAGGAGTGGATGTACAAAGGTCAAGAAGGTCGAAAGCGAATCTTCTTGCGGGACTGCTGATGGATGGATCTCACAAGGTGTAGGTCGATATTGGGATCATCATTAGACATAAACTGAGTAGGATCGACCAAGAGTGTATCCTCAGCGGTTTCAGAGTGTGCAAGCCTAAACTGGTCAGTGGAAGTAGTGTGGTCATGTCCGGCATGGGAAGTCTCGTAAATATCAAAGTAAAAAAGCTCGAATACATTATCCAAAAAAGTAAGATCGATTCCAACCTGGTGAGCCTATGTTGGATCATCATTTTTATCAAAAGGCCCAAATTCCTTTATAAAAGCAATCAAATCAAATTCGTCCATACCAGTCTCATATAGATCAAGGTGAATAGGAACGAACTCATCAGTGGAAGTAGTCAATTCATATCCATCCTGTCTAGTATCAGATTCTGCCTTCTGCTTTAAAGTGCCTATCGTGTAAATCCTGCGGATGTCATCAATGCATCGCCACATACTAGAAGAGGGAACTCCAAGGTCTATGCTTTCCGAGTCCTCCTCCTTGAAGAGGAATTCTCTGATCTCAGTATCGTCCATCATACAACAAAAATGTCTAGTGGTATCATCATGATCAAGGTCCTTGGGGTTGGCTAACACATACACACTCTCATGGGATGCAATTCTCTGGTCAGTAATGGGTGTAGGGATCAACACATCGCTCCCTACATCAGAACGGAGGCGAATCTCTCCTGATCCATAATCAATAATGGCTCATGCAGAGGTGAATAAAGGTCGTCCCCGGATGATTGGAGGCTTCTCCACAGGGGTGGAGGTCTCCATGGGCAATATGATAAAATCAGAAGAAAATTTCATGTCCTTAATAAGAATGATACTATTTTCTAGAATACCCTTCGGCCTCTTGATAGATCCATCAGCAAATTGAACTATCATCCTAGTTTTCTTAAGAGGCCCAAGATGAAGAGACTATACCACAGAGAAGGGTATTATATTGATTGAAGAACTGCCGTCAAGGAGAGTGTTATCATAAGAATGGTCAAAGAGGGATAAGCTCACAAGATGTATGCTAGTGTTCCCTTTCTTAAAATGTGGATGGTGAGAGATGGCGTAGGCAGTGGCCATGGTCAAGATGTGATGCTCAGATCTTCTCCTTCGCTTTCTCTTCTTATGCTGAGGAGTAGATAAATCTGTCATGGCCTGTTGAAGTCGGTATTTAATGATCTCATGAATAGTGGCCACCACTTCAGGTTCAGTCAACATCTTTTTGAATTTTTGGACCTCCTCCATAAAAGGGAGGAGATCAGAATCATCATATACATGAGGATTGACAAGAGCAGTCTGTACAGTGGCATCCTCGAGGTCAAAGGTGGGAAATGTGGTGAATGACTGTGTAGGAAAATGGTTTGGCATGGGTGCTCTCTCTTCACAAAATGAATCATCAATGTGTATCCCAAATTCTTTTTGGATTTTTGAAAATTTCTCATCTTTTTGTATTTTGTATGATTGTAATCTCTCATGATTATCCTCAAGGGAATCCATTTCCTCAAATAGTGGAGCAACATTCTGGATCTTATTGATGTTAAATAGATTGGTAATCTTCGAATTCATATGCTCCATCATCTAGTTCAAGGTCTCAAGTATGGATAACATGAAAGGTGACTCCAAAATCTCAGGATCGGGTGAGTGGGATGAGGGTGGGTGAAAATCAAAGTTCTTCAACTCCTGAAATAATGGGTTAGGAAGATATGCATAAAAATCAGAAGGAAGGTCCTCTTGGAAGAAGGAAGGTGGATAAGTTGGAGGGTAAGAGGGATCCTTGAAGAACGGATTAAAATAACTCCAGTCGGCCATCTTCGAAACAAGAGAAAATGATTGGGAGAGCATGAGGGTCAAGTCAAAAAGGTGTGGAGAAAAAGGTGCAAATGCAGAGAAAGATCTAGTATGCACAGAAGCAATCAAACACAATACAAACCCCCAGTTCACCAACTCAACTCAATGTGAAGACCGTGAATGTTCGGTCATTTATCTTGTCAATTTTAGAGTTTGGTGATAATACAACTTATCAGAGCAGTTAAATAGAGCTGTTAGGAACTCAATGCTCTCAAGAGACTGGCCTAATCCCAAAGTTAGATCTTTCCCAGCTAGTATGAATTGCAGACTATTTACTTGCTACCCGATCAATTCAATCTGTTAAGGACATCGCGGGCCACTATACCGTCTACCGGAGAGAACCTCACTGGAGAACGACTAACCCAAGATAGTGCTATGAAAAAAGTTCGGGCATGGTTCTATCCTAGTGTGTGGGTCGCTCTCTCGCTACATACAAACCAAACAATGAGGGGGTTACTTTCCCCAAAACAATGATTTTTCCTTGTTTTATTTTAGGGTTGAGTTTTCTTTAGCAGTCCTTTATTTTAGGTAGTTATCACTTGATTAAAAAAATTTCAAAGAACCGCCTACCGTGTTTCCAATATCCTTTTTATCTTATGTGTGTGAAAATGAGGAAGGAGATCGGAATGTAAATGCGTGATCAAAAACAATGATGCATGCAGGTGTTAAAGATGCGTACCTTGTCGCCAGCAGTCTATATGCAATATGACCCGTAAAGAATTTAAATACAGAAAAATAAACTACCCTATATAATGCAAATGAACCGTCCTAGATGATAGCTTCTATTAATTGGCAAGAACAAGTTAATTTGACTAAGTCCAAATTATGCTCTACTCTATAGGCACAAAAATTCTTGTTTAGTGTGTTTGGACTTAATTAATTATCTGGCTCAAGCAAATTAATTAAAGCAATCAAGAGGTAGCTCGCGAAATTCGAGTGAAACAAAGAAAATAAAGGCGATGAAAACAAATCCGGTGATGTCCCCCAAGTGCACTGGCACTTGGTGAAACAAACCCCGCAATCAATGAATGTCCTTGTTATAAGTGTTCAACTATAAGAAATAAATAAGAATCTAAGTCTCTCTCTCTCTCTCTATCTTTATTTGGTACCCTTCAAATCTTCTTCTCCTCCTCCCATACTATCCTGCAGCTTGGTAAAGAATCAAGCCACCTCCACTTCGCTTGGGTGCTTCGACTCTCCTAGGATCACCTCCTTCGCTCTGTTGACCCTCGCATGAAAAATAAAAGAGAGAATATGTAAGAAACCAATTATACAAATATGAACACAAATAATATAATGAAAGAAGTGGATATGAACAATGGAGTGAATGTAAAGAGTGAAGGATATGGTTAGATCCTCAAGCGCATCATGGAAGCATGATCGTCGTATCGAATACAACGAAGAACGACTAGTCGCACTAGTTGTTCTATGCAGCGGAAATTAAAAATTTTCATGCGACGAAACCACATGATCCAAGAACACTTCTCGGATCGTTTCGTCTAAACCACAAACAAGTATTAGGGTTACTTCTTGAAGCGTGGTTGCGATCGAGTCTCTAAACGAAGAGACCTCCTGTCCCAAGTCCGATCCGACGGAGGAGACGCTTGCGAGCACGGGGATGAACCGCGTGCTTCTCGCAATCCATGTTGATGATCCAAGCGGCGGATCTCCTGATCTCGACACATGAGATCCGACGTCTTCTTCACGAGTAAGGTACGCCGAAGTAGACGGAGTTCCACGAGCAAACCATCGGGCAGCATAACGACGACGCTGCGGCGATGGAGAACCTCTCTAGGGCATCCATGGTGGATGGCCACATGAGAGAGATAGAGAGACGCTGTGTAGAGAGAGAGAGAGAGACTTGTTGTCTCTTGTTGTGTAAAGAAGAGCAAAGGGGTGCCTCTCCTTTTATAGCATTTTGGGATCCATGGATCTCAATCCATGGGACAACACAAATCCAATGGTCCTCATTGATTGTGTTTCTTTCAATGGCTAAGATTTTGTTGGTAAAAAATCAACAACAATTAATTTAATAAAAATCAAATATATATAATAAATATAATTTGATTTATATTAAATCAATCTCCATTGGAGAAATAGGAAGGAGGCAAGCCTCCTTTCATAAAGGGGAGTGGACAGCCATGAGTCCTATAAGGACTTGGTGGCCGTCCCTTCTCTTTATTAGGAAGGGAGCCTCCTTTCTATATTACATGAGATTGCATTATCTCATGATTCTCTCCAATGTTTGCAAAAACTTTTGTTGCAAATTATTTCTCAAAAATAAATCCAATTTATTTTGTGAACATTTCAATCATGCCATTGGAAATCTGTGAATCACATTCACAACCCAAAATAAAATGTAAATTACATTTTCAATTTAATGTCCAATGTGAATCCAATTCACATTAACATTTAATTAACAAATGTAAATTACAAATATCTCTCTCTTATATATTATAAATCACATTTATAATATATGTGACTAATATGGATATTGCTATCCACATTATTCATATCCATGATATTTAATCATCTTGGATCTCTATTCTCTTGTGCCCAAATAATATGAATCACATTCACATTATTTACATCCTTTTGATAATTAAATCACATTTAATTATCTAAGATAAATCTCCTTATAATATGAATCAAATTAATATTATTCATGATAATTAAATCACATTTAGTTATTTATTCTCAATGCTCGGATACATATATCAATAATAGAATTATCCATGAACTCTTTCAAGGATAATGCGCTTTCTCCGCGAATACTTGGAGATAAGGACATGACGATTGTATTGTTCCACGTATAGTGACTTGGATATTGAGATCATATCTCAAATCCAGATCGCGAGCCTTCCATAGATGCTTGATTAAATCAAGACCACAAATCTAATCTTCTCATTGCATCTGAATCACATTCAGATCAATGTCCAACATTTGGACTAGGATCAGATTACTTCTCTACCGAGAGGAGTCACTAAAATCCAGACCCATTTCATCACTCCCTAGGAATGGAAGAGTCATGGTTATACAATCGTTTATGATCACATTACCCTCAGGTATTTCCAATATCTGTACATCTTGCATACTGGAAGACTCAGAATAAACCCGAAGTATTGGATCAACTTTATACTGTCTACTTCATGGTTTTATCAGCAAGTTTCTCATTCGATCATTAGGAGTCGGTATCGATCATATACTTTCCAAAAGCATATATCATACCTAGGTCTTGATCATATACTTTCCAAAAGTATATATCAAACCTACAAATTCAGTCAAGCTTCCAAAGCGAGACGACCATGCGCATCCCAATATCTCATGAGTGAGCTCATGCCTTCCAGTTCAGTAACTGAACCTGTATGATCCCTTTGAGAGATCGTATTACTCATATGCCCTTATATGCACACCAGCGCGCCGGTGTATAGACCTTGATTAGGACATCAACCTATTGGTCTGCCAAATGTACATAATCAGACATGTAGTAACACATCTGTCTCTGGTCAGAGGATGCGTGCCTATATCAAAATAGCATACGATATAGGACTTTTGTTATCTCGATCTCGTTAAGTCAACTCTTTGACCTAACTAATCTGACACCTCCGAATCTCTATTCCTATGCAGAGGACCTGCATCAAGAGGTCGGTCAGATATCAACCTTTAGAGATAAGGATTGCCATCTCCTACTCAAGCTGGAGATCATCTCTTAACAATCAGTTGACGGTGCTTGATGAGTCCTCAATCTAATCCCTTAGATATTCATCCAAGTACCAGCCTCTATGATTCAATAGTTGAATCAACAACTATATGATTATTAAGATGGCCATGGTACATAACCCTAATTGTACTAAGGGACCTATTATGCAAATTATTCATTCTTCATTTCAGATCAGGGAATGATATTCGCAATAATATTTATTGCATAATGGCTTGTCGTGGGCTCACATGTCCAACAAAGAGATATAAACAACCAAGAATAGCAGGTCAAAAGAGAAACCTAACTACCATCGTCGTGTCTCTCCGACAACGGTGCCATTTTGTTGACACATGATTCTCAAGGATGAGTAATTAATAATGGATATGGTCGTTGCTATCCCCAAAAATCCTGCGATAAACAAACAAATTTATTATTTTTTCTCAAGTTGCAAAATTAACTAAAAGCGAATAATGAAGTAAGAGAAAATTTTGCTACTTATTTACCTGTATAGCGGATAGGATCGAACTCAAGGAGGCTACAAGTCCCGATGGTTATTCAAATAATCGATGAAAATCAATTAAGAGAAAAAGTAATAATCTCAAAGTCAAACTATCCTTCGTTTTTGTGGAATTTTTCTCTTCTTAATGTTTTTTAATTTTTTATTCATTTTTTCTATTTTTTGATATCAACTTTTTAGTGATTTTCATTTTGCAAATTGTTTAAAATAAAGAACAATATGCATAAGATAAGAAACACACATACCAAACTCTTTTTGTATTTTTTCAATTATATCAGAATGATCAGAGAAATCTAAAGAAAATATTTTTTGTGTTTTAAAGTTTTTGAAATGTTTTTGAAAAATTTTATAATTTTAAGATGATTTTCTATTTTTTTTAAAAATCAAAAGTGGCAAAAATGTGAAACAATTCACAGCCTGGAGTAATTTGCAACTTAAAATATTTTAAGTGGGAAACTCTTGACAGTTATTTTTATGATAAAATAGAAATAAATATCTAGAAATAGAGACTGAAATCACTATTTTGGATTTTTGTAGAATTGTTTATAATTTTTTATAAGGTTTTTGGTATTTTTCAATTTTTTAGTTTTTAAAAGGAATTAATGCGTGAAATTTGGACAAAAATTAAAAGACAATGAAATAAAACTACTTTAAGTTTTTTTGGAATTTCTAGAGCAATATTTAATTTATTTTATGAATTTATGAATTTCAGGTAGAGAAAAACACACTATTTTTGGTTTTTAATAATATCAAATGATGATAAAAAGTAAAAAAATCATGCTAGGAACATAAATACATTAGGAGCATAGCATGATTTTTCAGAAATTACTGACTAACGAAAATAATTTTATTTCAATAAGAAAAACCAGCAAAATAAAGTTTTGAAAATCAAGGATAATTTGCAAATGGTTTATTGTTTTTTACTAAAAGATAACAAGATATAAAAAGAATGCAAAACGTGCAAAGCACGTGCGTTGGATAGACGAGGGTCTTCTTGTAATTTTGGAAATATCCAGAATCTTTTATGCAATTTGCCCAAAAATATTTTCTTCATCCTGAGATGGCAAGGGACTTCCTGAAATATAAAAGATACCAGATGGCTTTAATGTAATTTCACCATTTTTTAATAATCTCCTAGGGATCCTGTGTTCTTTCCTTCATTTCAATGACACCAAAGGGGAACAAGGGCAAGAGGGGGCGCTAACCCTCGTTTCTTCTCTTCCAAAGGTGATGGATCAAGGATGGACTGGCGAGAAGCACGACAGTTGATGGAGATGGCGTTTGGGGGGGGGGTTCACTTAGGCATCGACGATCTAGAAGTTCACTTAGGCATCGACTATCTAGAAGTTAAGGCAGAGGTGGTCGTGGATCTGGATGGCGATGGCGAGGATGCTAGTCACGTGGGGAAGTCATGTGGTCGTGCGGCCTTGCGCTTCTTCTGGAGGAGTGGGCGGCGAGGAGGTGGAGAAAGGCGGTTGAGACGTAGCCGGCAACGATGAAACTCCATCCAAATGGGGATGGCGTTGGCTTCACGCGGAGGGTCTGGTTCCAGGTGGTGGCAATCCAGGCAGTGAGGAGGCGATGGCGCGGCCTACGGGCGTCGCACTCTGTTGGTGGTGGCGTTGGAGGAGGAAGGGCGGCGGGCCTAAGCTGCCCGTGGTGGGGAGGCTGCCCCTTTTTTATTTTTTTTGATTGATTTTTTATTTGTAACAGTAATTAGAAAAACTTTTTTTATTTTTTTTGTAAATTCAAAATAAAGAAATTGAAAATTGAAAATAAAAAATGTTTTTTATTTTTGGATGATCTTGCAAAACAAATATTAGAGAGAAGGGAAAAACTATTTTTTTAATTTTTTTTATTATTTTTATTAATAGACAAACTAGAATGCGAGCATGATGAATCGATCTCAAAAATCAAAATGTAGATGTGGATGATAGTGATTCTGAGGAAAATGGCAGATGGAACTGTTGGACATGTGAGCCCACGGCGAGCCATTATGCAATAAATGTTATTGCGAATATCATTCCCTGATCTGAAATGAAGAATAAATAATTTGCATAATAGGTCCCTCTGTACAATTAGGGTTATGTACCATGGCTATCTTAATGATCATACAGCTGTTGATTCAATTATTGAATCATAGAGGCTGGTGCTTGGATGAATATCTAAAGAGTTAGATTGAGGACTCATCAAGCACCGTCAAATGATTGTTAAGATGTGATCTCCAGCCTGAGTAGGAGATGGCAATCCTTTCTCACATAGGCTGATATCTGACCGACCTCTTGATGCAGGTCCTCTGCATAGGAATAGAGATTCGGAGGTGTCAGATTAGTTAGGTCAAAGAGTTGACTTAACGAGATCGAGATAACCTAAGTCCTGTGTTGAATGCTGTCACAGCATAGGCATGCATCCTCTGACCGGAGACAGATGTATTGCTATATGTCTGAGTATGTACATTTGACAGACCAATAGGTTGATGACCTAACTAAGGTCTATACACCGGCGCGTTGGTGTGCATATAAGGGCATATGAGTAATACGATCTCTCAAAGGGATCATACAGGTTCACTACTGAACCGGAAGACATGAGCTCACTCATGAGATATTGGGAAGAATCAAATTCCGTGCACGGTTGTCTTGCTTTGGAAGCTTGACTGAATTTGTAGGTTTGATATATACTTTTGGAAAGTATATGATCAAGACCTAGGTATGATATATGCTTTTGGAAAGCATATGATCGATACCAAATCCCAATGATCAAATGAGAAACTTAGTGATCAAACCCTGAAGAAGACAGTGTAAAATAGATCTTGATCTTCGGGTTGACCATGGGTCTTCCAGTATGCAGGATGTACAGGTATTGGGAATACCTGAGGGTGATGTGATCATAAACGATTGTATATCCATGACGCTTCCATTCCGAGGGAGTGATGAAACATGTCTGGATTTTAGTGACTCCTTTCAGTAGAGAAGCAATCTGATCTTAGTCCAAGTGTTGGACATTGGTCTGAATGAGATTCAGATACAATCAGAAGATTAGATTTGTGGTCTTGATTTAATCAAGCATCTATGGGAGGTTCGTAAGATCTGGATTTGAGATAATATCTCAATATCCAAGTCACTATACGTGGAATAATACAATCGCCCTATCCTTATCTCCAAGTATCCGCGGAGAAAGCACATTATTCTTGAAGGGATTCAAGAATAATTCATTTGATGAAATATCCAAGCAAGGACTTGTTGATTAAATGAGATTTAATTATCAAGCTTAAATATGAATATGATTCATATTGTGAAAATGATTATCTAAGATAATTAAATGGGATTTAATTATCAAGGATTAAGAGAATGTGGATAACACTATCCATGATATATGTGTGTTATAAATATGATTTATAATATACATATATAAGAGAGAGAATTTATGTAAATAGCATTTGTTAATTAATAATGTGGATTGGATTCACATTTATTAATTAATTGGAAATGCAATTTACTAATTAGTTTGGGTTGTGAATATGATTCACATAATGATCAATGGCATGATTGAAATATTCACAAATTAATTTGGAATTAATTTGGTGGATATTATTGCAATAATAGTTATTGCAATTTATTAAGAAATAATTAGATAAAATAAAAGGAGACAAAATAACCCCATTTTTAGGGAGATTGGTTGACTCCATTTTTATTTATCACATTATCTCTTAATTAGTTAAAGTTAAATTAAATTATGTTGATAATGTTGCAACATTTTTTAATTTAAATTAATGTTGTTGGTTTTAACCAACAACAATCATAGCCATTGATTTAACATGGACCAAGCATAACCTTTGGATCCATGTGTCCCATGGATTGAGATCCATTGGATCCTAAACTAATATAAATAGAGGGCTAGGGTAGCCTTCCATGGTACATCATTAAGAGTTGTGCAAAGTTACAACTCTCTCTCTCTCTCTCTCTCTCTCTCTCTTTCTCATTCTCGCCCTCTCTCTTTCTCTTCTTCATCAAGTGGACGTCCACTTTGTGTTGAGAAAGGAGAGACTCTCGGCTTCTTCTTCGACGCTTGGATCTTCATCGAGGATTGTGGGAAGGAACGTGACTCATCATCACGCCCGCAAGTGCGTTCTTCGTGGATCGGACTTAAGATAGGAGGATCTCTACTTTGGGATCTCGCGATCACAACCACACTTCAAGAGGTATTCCTTGTACTTTGTGGTTTGATGAAACGATCCGAGAAGTGTTCTCGTGATCATGTGGTTTCATCTTTAAAGTTAAAATTTTTAATTTCCGCTGCATCTAGCATCTAGTACGACTAGTTGCTCCGATTGCATACGATGCGATCGACACGCTTCCGTGATGCGCTTAAGGATTCTCAATATCCATTAAGTGGTATCAGAGCCAGGTTGAATAAGGTTTTGTATATGATCCATATACCTTAGACGATTTGGTTCTTGAAAGGGTTGCGAAATTTTACTGCATTTCAATTTTTCGCACCTCTGTAAAATTGAATTTTTCGGCTCTGTTTAAAATGTTTAAACACGAAATTTTGAATTGGATTTTGTTCCCCATTAAACAAGGAAACCATAGGACTTGAGTTTACTAAATTTGGACTTCATTTGCTCAAGATATGGTCTTTTGAATATGCCTATATTCACTGTTGCGGGAACTGCGGTTTTGAACGTGATTAATGAGATAATTACGGTTTTAAACCGCCTTGAAATGCGTGAATTATTACTTGGGTTCTTTAATAAATCAAATAGGCAATCTTTGGAAACTGAGTTTGCATTTTTTGGATTTAAATTGATCAAGATAAGTTAATTTTAGTGATTGGGGGTCACTGCTGGAAATTGACATTTTTGATCTTGAACCTTGTGATATGTCATTCAATTATCATGATGAAAATTAATTGTTAATTTTCTGGAATAATTAGTGATAAATATTTGTGAAATATTTAAAGAGATAATTATTTCATTGAATGACACTTGCCTAAACCACAATGATGAGATATTAGATCTTGATCATTGATTCATCAACAAACATTGATTCATGAAAACCATAGTTTATCCTACAATAGTTGTAGGACAACTTTTACATGAAAAACCCTCTTGCTTGAATAGGATTGGGGATTTGTCTAGCAAATCTCCTTATAATATAATCAAAAATGTTTTGATGTATATTATATGGTATAATTTCGGTTGAAAAACCGATGAACATCTCAAAGTACATGATGGTCTATCTGGTATTATCCTTTCCCGAGGCGGGTGTGGTGCCTAGTCGGAGAGCATTGGGGTCGCGGGTTGCAACGTATGTGGTCTGTCCCACTCTCGTCGGTACTGGCCATGACAGCGGGTAGGGATTGTATAATACCGGAGACAGACAATATGTATTTTTCTAATTATTAAAATTCGAATAATACGTACTTTGAGTATATACCTACTATTCAAGTAAAAGACATGTTTGTTGATTGATGACTGGATTAATGATTAATTTAATATGATTAAATTAATTATATCCAATAAACACTCTATTTTGAATAGATGTGTATTTCCCTTGGAAGAATTAATTATGTGAATATGATTCACAATAATTAATTACAATTTGAATATGAGGTGGAGGATCACATAAGTGACATCCATGGTCTCCCGTCAAGGCAAAGGATTTCGTCGCCAGTTGTTGTATATAGGAGACGCCTGTCCGAAGTGACATATCCTGTATATGATTTAATTGGATCGGGTTCTTTGCTTCTCGAAAGAGTAAGGCCGTATACGTAGTGACCCCAATATCGAGTCCTCATATTATTGGGGCGATATTGGATTGCGTATAGCGAGTATTAAGCCTGTTGACGGTTGGTTCAATTAATGACGGGTCAACATCATCTTAGGGGTGATGGGCCCGGGTGTTAAAGACCGAATTGGGAATGCAAGTTGGACTTGCAAGGCGGAATGAGTTCCCGCTTCTTTTTATTGGAGTCGTAGTTCTCATATTATTGGGATGCGACAAAGATAGGAAAGGAGATCCCAGATCTTGCTAGAGATATAATGGTAAGAATATCTCTTACATTGAAAGTAATTAAGGGAATGAACTTTCAGTGTTGACAAGGCAAGACAACTTTGATATAAAAATTCCTAAATCAAAGTAAAACATGTATATATAATATATATACCCTTATGCAAATTTCTTATTTCAGATAATCCTTCATGAAACCCACTCATTGTTGTACTCAATGATAACCAGTAAAAATATCTTGGATTGGACTCATGATCCAGATATTGTACTTGCAATTGGACACATAATGTATGTGGTTGCAGTGTGCAAGTTCCCTCAACATAATGAGGAAGGGCAATTAAATAAGACAATAAGACATCGCCTTAGGGTTTGTATGTCTCTGTAGTCTTGATCCTTCATCGAGTGTACTTTAGAAGTCACATATCGATGGTGATCGTAATTGTCAAATAATCCTTATAAAAAATAAAAGAAGATATTTTGGCATACATATGTGCTCTAGACATTTAATCATGAATGACATGGTTCTCTGTATTATGCAGAATGGTGGCTCGAAAGAGATGATGTATTCAAAATGTTTGAATACCTACCTGAACCTAAGTCTAAGAGTTAAGATGTATGTAGATATGATGAGTGTCATCATTCTACTGTCTATACTCTGGTCATTCGTGAAGCATCATAATATTCATATTGTATGAATTTAATGAAGCATGTATAAATGTTGAAATGCTCTTGTATTGAAATCTTTGAATTCAACATAAGAGATTCTTTGTCTTGAACAATGGTTGTTTATAGATGGAGAGAGCGCAGTGGAAGCATGGGTCGGACCCGAGTGAGAAGGAAAGTCAAAGAGTTGACCTACTTCTGTGACTTCCATATCACATCCAAAGAGTTGGATGAATGCCAATGCTGCAATAAGTTGATGTGTTGATAGTATGACTATCAAATCTGTCTAAAATCCTTAGTGAAGGACTCAGATAGAGCATCAGAATAATCTACATATAATCATTGACTCTGACTTTATTATTTCGTAAGATAAAGTCTGACAATTGTATCCCAATCTTCTAATGACATTTGCAATTAGTTGCATATATATATATATTAGAAGATTAGAAATTTGATCTTAAGGTTTAGTAATCATCTACATGGATATTGTTGTAATTGTTGCAGCAATCTCTGTTGGATAGATAGACTTCATATTCTCAGTGGGAGAGTCCTTAGTCTTAGAGAATGTCTCTATGACCTAGATATTAGAATACCCTCATTGTTTGTTTCTAAATATTGGAAATAAACATGAATTCTGAGATAGAACTATCATAAATAGTTATGATGGATATATTTCAGATAGTAATCTAACATCTAGTGGACTCCATAAAATTAGAATATTAATGAATGGTTCATTAAGATTTCTAATACTGAAAATCAAACCTTATAAGATCAATAGGAGGATGAAGATCATTTGACAATGATCTGGCATCAAGCCTTGGATGTTTGTCTGTTGATTTGATCAATAGACTAGTAAGATATGAAACTTTAGAATGTCTAAAATTTCAAATCTTACATACTTGTGAATATTGTATTCAAAGTAAAATGTCCAATACACCCTTCTCTGGGAATGGTGTTAGATGTCAAGGTATTCAGGATCTCATACATATTGATGTATGTGGATCATCTATATCATAGTGAACATTATGGATATGTGATATCTATTGTGATTATGTATGATATGAGATTTCTTCTTTTCACCTGAGAAACCTTTGAAATGTTCAAAGATTTCACAATTTTGGTTTAGAACCAAAGTTTGAAGGAAGATTAAATGATTTTTATCTAAACAAGGTAGCAAGTACCTATTAGATAAAATTCAAAGAATACCTTATGGAGATATGAATATCATTTCTATCTCACTCCTCCTAAGAAACCTGAACTCAGTAGAGTTATAGGGAGATATAATTAGATCATGTGTGACATGATTTGATCAATGAAGAATTTTAGCATAATTATCCTCTTAGTTTCCTGGTTTATGTGTAGTAGAGACTACAATATATATCCTTAATAAGGTTCCGTGCATGTAAGCTGGAATCTGGCACTTGAGAGTGCTACTTCATTAGGAAAATAAAGCATGGTATTGGATACCTACTTTATGACCTTGAGATTCTTAAAAGATCTCATCTCTGAGAATGTAATTATTGGAGGATTGAGACTCTTGAGAATCAAGATGAAAATGAATTGAAGGAACTCATTTAATCTTGAAATGACAATGAGGCTCCTGAAATCGGGAATTAAAAGGGACAATTAAAGATGAAGCACTAATACCTCTTCAAATGAGTTTGAGGATGTATTCCATGTGTCAGTTAAGTCTGACAATGATTGGACTTCATGTGATGAAGCTCCTGAAGATCATGACATGGAAAGATGGATATTAGCAATAAAGTCTAAAGTAGACTTCATATACATGTGTTGTATATGGACCCTCGAGGATCCACCTATAAGGGTAAGACCCATAAAGGTGTAAATGGATCTTCAAGAGAAGAGGGAACCTGATGATAAGGTAGAGACCTTCAAAGCTCGGTTCGTAGCCATAAGCTACACACCGGAAGAGAAGACATTGCTTGCAATGAGACTTGCTCTTCGGTAACCATGCTTAAATTCATCAGAATATTGCTAACCTTAGCTACACAACTTGACTGTTGCATCTTCAAGATGTAATTCAAGATTGCATTCCTCTAAAGAATACCTCTCTGAGGATATTCACATGAAGTAGCCCCAGGGCTTCATGATTTTGGAAAGTAAGGTGTGAAAGCTAAAGAAATCCATCTATGGACTCAAATAAGCTTCTTGTAGTTGGAACACCATATTTGATGAAATCATAAGTGTTATGATTTCAGATAGAATATTGATGTACCATGTGAAGCTTAGTGGGAGTGCCATTGTGTTCATCGTGCTAAATGTAGATAATATCCTAATCATTTGGAATGATATAAGGCTGAGAATAAGTGTTTTATAGACTGGCTATTCCATACCTTGAGATATGATCTCAAGAATACCTCTTAGATCTTAGTTCTGAAGTTTTTCAGAAGCAAAGAAGAGAGGGTATTGGGACTGTCACATTTGTAGTACACCTTGGACATATTCCATTCTTGGAAATTCCAAGAAAGGTTTCCTTCCCTTGAGATTTGGTACTGACCTATCTAAAGGGATAGCACCTCAAAGAGTTGAGGAAGTGAATGCTAGAACTGCTTGCACTTGTGCATTGGTTACGAGAAGCTAAGTGTATTCTACATGTGTACAAAAGCCAGATATCTACCATGCAGTGGGAGTAGTAAACTGTTACTAATCCTACTATGGAGAAAGGACACTTGATTGCAGTAATAACAAAATCTTCACATATGACAAGATTTTTGAGATAGTGATCTCAAAGTCATATCTTCAAAAGCTTAAGACTTTATAGATAGAGATCTAAAAGGTCTTAATTGTGGATACCTTGAGAGATAGTGATCTCCCGGAATAAGGGTATTCTGATAAGGATTATGAAAATACTGGTTATAATAATTGAGCATTAGTGTCAAGGACACTATAATTGCTTTGACTAGATTGAGTATTGGTTGCATTAGATGCAACATTCGCATTGGATGCGAGCACTGTTACCTAGGGATATGCAGGTGCCGTAAAAGGACTTGGCATAGTCTTTTGGGAACAGAGTGACTGATCAGCTTACCTAGCTATTTCTAAATAGCTTATGATTGTCACATGAGTGTGGGTTTAAATGATTAGCCCATTAATGGCTCTTTGGGCTAGTGGGAGATTGTTGGACATGTGAGCCCACGGCGAGCCATTATGCAATAAATGTTATTGCGAATATCATTCCCTAATCTGAAATGAAGAATAAATAATTTGCATAATAGGTCCCTCTGTACAATTAGGGTTATGTACCATGGCTATCTTAATGATCATACAGCTGTTGATTCAATTATTGAATCATAGAGGCTGGTGCTTGGATGAATATCTAAAGAGTTAGATTGAGGACTCATCAAGCACCGTCAAATGATTGTTAAGATGTGATCTCCAGCCTGAGTAGGAGATGGCAATCCTTTCTCACATAGGCTGATATCTGACCGACCTCTTGATGCAGGTCCTCTGCATAGGAATAGAGATTCGGAGGTGTCAGATTAGTTAGGTCAAAGAGTTGACTTAACGAGATCGAGATAACCTAAGTCCTGTGTTGAATGCTGTCACAGCATAGGCATGCATCCTCTGACCGGAGACAGATGTATTGCTATATGTCTGAGTATGTACATTTGACAGACCAATAGGTTGATGACCTAACTAAGGTCTATACACCGGCGCGTTGGTGTGCATATAAGGGCATATGAGTAATACGATCTCTCAAAGGGATCATACAGGTTCACTACTGAACCGGAAGACATGAGCTCACTCATGAGATATTGGGAAGAATCAAATTCCGTGCACGGTTGTCTTGCTTTGGAAGCTTGACTGAATTTGTAGGTTTGATATATACTTTTGGAAAGTATATGATCAAGACCTAGGTATGATATATGCTTTTGGAAAGCATATGATCGATACCAAATCCCAATGATCAAATGAGAAACTTAGTGATCAAACCCTGAAGAAGACAGTGTAAAATAGATCTTGATCTTCGGGTTGACCATGGGTCTTCCAGTATGCAGGATGTACAGGTATTGGGAATACCTGAGGGTGATGTGATCATAAACGATTGTATATCCATGACGCTTCCATTCCGAGGGAGTGATGAAACATGTCTGGATTTTAGTGACTCCTTTCAGTAGAGAAGCAATCTGATCTTAGTCCAAGTGTTGGACATTGGTCTGAATGAGATTCAGATACAATCAGAAGATTAGATTTGTGGTCTTGATTTAATCAAGCATCTATGGGAGGTTCGTAAGATCTGGATTTGAGATAATATCTCAATATCCAAGTCACTATACGTGGAATAATACAATCGCCCTATCCTTATCTCCAAGTATCCGCGGAGAAAGCACATTATTCTTGAAGGGATTCAAGAATAATTCATTTGATGAAATATCCAAGCAAGGACTTGTTGATTAAATGAGATTTAATTATCAAGCTTAAATATGAATATGATTCATATTGTGAAAATGATTATCTAAGATAATTAAATGGGATTTAATTATCAAGGATTAAGAGAATGTGGATAACACTATCCATGATATATGTGTGTTATAAATATGATTTATAATATACATATATAAGAGAGAGAATTTATGTAAATAGCATTTGTTAATTAATAATGTGGATTGGATTCACATTTATTAATTAATTGGAAATGCAATTTACTAATTAGTTTGGGTTGTGAATATGATTCACATAATGATCAATGGCATGATTGAAATATTCACAAATTAATTTGGAATTAATTTGGTGGATATTATTGCAATAATAGTTATTGCAATTTATTAAGAAATAATTAGATAAAATAAAAGGAGACAAAATAACCCCATTTTTAGGGAGATTGGTTGACTCCATTTTTATTTATCACATTATCTCTTAATTAGTTAAAGTTAAATTAAATTATGTTGATAATGTTGCAACATTTTTTAATTTAAATTAATGTTGTTGGTTTTAACCAACAACAATCATAGCCATTGATTTAACATGGACCAAGCATAACCTTTGGATCCATGTGTCCCATGGATTGAGATCCATTGGATCCTAAACTAATATAAATAGAGGGCTAGGGTAGCCTTCCATGGTACATCATTAAGAGTTGTGCAAAGTTACAACTCTCTCTCTCTCTCTCTCTCTCTCTTTCTCATTCTCGCCCTCTCTCTTTCTCTTCTTCATCAAGTGGACGTCCACTTTGTGTTGAGAAAGGAGAGACTCTCGGCTTCTTCTTCGACGCTTGGATCTTCATCGAGGATTGCGGGAAGGAACGTGACTCATCATCACGCCCGCAAGTGCGTTCTTCGTGGATCGGACTTAAGATAGGAGGATCTCTACTTTGGGATCTCGCGATCACAACCACGCTTCAAGAGGTATTCCTTGTACTTTGTGGTTTGATGAAACGATCCGAGAAGTGTTCTCGTGATCATGTGGTTTCATCTTTAAAGTTAAAATTTTTAATTTCCGCTGCATCTAGCATCTAGTACGACTAGTTGCTCCGATTGCATACGATGCGATCGACACGCTTCCGTGATGCGCTTAAGGATTCTCAATATCCTTCAGGAACCGGATCTCCGACCACCGTACGTGTTCGAAAGTGAGGAAACGTGAGAGGTTGAAGCGAATGCAGAGATATTGAGAAAATGAGATAAAAACTCGAGTCGGTGGCAGATTAAATCGTGATGGTGGATTATAAGATCTAGATAAAAAAATTGACGATGAATTAAAGTGCAAAAAGTTAAACTATGGTTAATCAAGATGAAAAACGAGAAGAAACCGATGGATCTCACCTTAGGTGCAGAAAAGACTTTGATCACCTCGATGAAGGTCGACGCGCTATCACCGGGCGGGTAGGAGGCTAGGAACCCTTCTTCGACAAGAAGACTCTCAGAGATCAGGTTCCTCTCACCAAAGATTGATCATGTTGAAAAGATGGAGAAGGAGCCTTATTAATAGATAGAATGAGATAGAACTTTAAAAATTTGAAATGAGATAAACAGATAAGAAAAAATGAAATGAGATAGAGATAAATATATAAGTGTCAAAAATATTTACAAAAATTAACTTTTTTTGTATTTTCGTCACTTTGTTTATTGGAAAATTAAATTAAATTTTTGTGATAGTTAGTTTAGAAAATTAACTATATACATATGCTATATACAAATATGATGTTATCTACATGGGTAAATAAGCAAATCAGTTTCTTTTTATTTTATTTTTATTTTATTATTAGTATTTTATTTTTTAATATTTAGTAAAAATATATACAAATACAATATGTACAATTAAATGGCAAAATTGTATAAACCACCCTAGAAAATCGACTTTTTAACCGTAACTCCAAAAATTATGAAATCACATCCATTTTAAAGATAATTTAATTTAGAATACAATGGAAATAACTTTTGTTCAATCTGAATGTATATGGAGACGGAATTAATCTTTCAATTATCGCTTAATGGCTTTTTCTGGAAGTGGTTACTTTTATTATATAGATGATTTCGTTGTGCAATTATTTTTATTATTTAGCCCATTTTTATTTACAGCTTCTGTTTTGAAAATTATTTTATTTGAGTTTAACTTTTATACAAATAAAATAGTTTTAATTTTATACAGATTTACACAATAAGTGAGAAGTACTTACAAAACACACATTATTTTGGATTTTCTGATTAAGGACCCTATCTCCCCCAAGCTTTTTCCTGGTCAATCAGGTCATGTCTTGACCTTCTCTCAGGGTTCGGGTCAGCCTGTGTGTCTTACATATATACAGTCTTCTTTTCTTTATTTTTCGTTTATTTATTTATTTTAGGTTAAAATAATATACAAATATACAATATTTACACACGGATGCAAGTTAGTAAGAATATGAATTTAGTATGACGTACATGTGTTTTGTAAGGGATTTTAAGCTAAAATAAATGAATAAAGATGACAAATCACAGATTCATTAGTAAATCATCTAGGAAAGGTTATGATGACCTGGAAGGTACTTAATTCTGCGTTCCATCACAGTTCTACCATCTCAGTCGGCTCAATCAGATGCGAGCCAGAATTAGCCACTTCTCTCATGCTATTGACGAGTCTATCCATGAAGCCCTTGAATGATTTGTTCCAACATGAGATACCGAAGACCAATTTGGTCCAACATCTTTTTGGTGGCTTGAATGTTGAAAGTCAAAGACTAGTTGATGCTGCCTATGTAGAATCCCGCGTTAACAAGGATGTAGATGTAGTTTGACAGATCTTTGAAGAAATGGCTGAGTGAGAGTGAAAAACCTTTGATAGCCCTAGTTAATAATGTCAAATTGTTATTGTCGGTCAATCAACAGATCAATCAAAAACTGTTAATTAATTACTTTTATCAATTAATGCAAGCGATTAAATTTTTATTTACTTGGGCAAGCCCAAGGTCGAACTTAACGAGGCCACTATCTCCTTCATCAGTTATTAGGTGATCTAGAAGTTAGGTTTTCAAGAAAGCTTTTTCATAATTTTTATGCAAGTAGTAAATGCAATGCAATTTTGGCAAATTTCAAGGGCTAAATTGCAAATTTCGAGCAAATGAACTCCAAATCCCATGAAACTTGACCAGAATGTGTATGAATGCAAAATTGAGCTACTATATATTTTTGGAATCTTCATAGTTTATATGAATTAATTGTCAATTAAATATACAAACTAGGTGATTTTGAGAAAATTAATTATATTATATATGAAAAACTATTATTTTACAAAGATTAAATTATCTTAAATCGGTCTATGTAAGAGGTATCAAGAACAATTTTTTATTCCTTAAAATACTAAGTATGCAATTAATTAAAAATAAATGACTCAAATCACCAACTTTTTTATTATGACATGAATAGGTGTGTAAACAAGATATTTTGGGTAAAATCTAGAACAACATAAAATCTACCTACGACGATTTTTTTGGGATGTTTCGGAGCGGTAGATAATTTAATATCAATTAAATAGCAGGTAATGTGTAAATTATGAAATTTTAAACTTATATATATATATTAAATAAACCATGGATCATTAAAATCCAATCAAATATCCAGAAGATAGGGCATCAAGTGTTCGATAATATGTAATTTTTAGAAATAAAAATTGATGTGAAATGATGCTCAAATAAACATGCAAACACATGGTTTTAAAAGCAAAACAGAAATAAATAAAATGCAGAAAAAATAGCGCAGTAATGCACTTTTTTAATTACTAGGCATTACATGGGATTATGAACAATTTACCCACACCGAAGCATGTGTCACACGTATCTTTGGACTACGGGACCTCTTCATGGTTTTATAGAGGAGCGGAGCACGAACACAAATTTCTGTATGGCACGTGCCTTGCACGTACCTTAGATGGGGAAAGGTGCGGATGCAATACTTGGAACTGCATGGGGTTATTCTACAAATTGTCCCCACCCTCACGTGCCTTGCACGTGAGGTGAGGATAACTACAAAGGGGAGTATGGCTTGAGGCGGTGTCCGATGCGGGTTGTAGGGACGTGCATCAATGGAGTCGAATGAATGAAGGGTTATCTAATGCGAAGGCGGGGGCACGAGGACTATGGCGATGAAGAGCAGTGTCAGGCTCTCCTATGGAAGCAACAAGCGAAGGCAAGGATGGGGTTGTGAGTCGAGGTTGCTGACCGAGGAGTCGAAGGGGGTGGAGCGAGGCTCATTGGGTCTTTAAGGTGGTAGAGGATGATTTTCCTAAAGCGGAGCAACCTAGGATTGAGACGATGCTACGAGCGATCATTGATGGCTCGAGGAAGGCTAGTACTGAAGCGATTCATGCTTGCCTTTGGAAGTAGGGAGCAGTGGTGATGAGGGGGCTATGGATGTGCAGTGTTGCAAAGGGACATAGCTCGGCCGATGGGGGTTGATGCCGAGCAGAGGCGGCTGGGTGAGTGGTGGAGACTCGGTCTCCTAGAGCTCGAATTAGATGGTACCTGAGAAGTTGAAGATCCCTCAAGTCAGTCGACACATGATCGACCTAAGGGAAAGCATGGTGTAAATGATTCCCTGATGGTAGAGCTTAGAATTAGTTGATACTATAAAGTACAAGACTGGCATACCCGAGCTTCATCTTCATCGACCCTTGGAGGATATGAATGAAGGTGGAGATAATGGCACCTCTTCTATTGTACATGTAAGCCTCACGAAACAATAATAAGGGGGTGAAGGTTCCCTTGGACTTAGTGGACTTGGATCTAGGGACCAGGGAAGGGATGTGTGTTCCTATATGAAATGGAAGGTCGGCATTTCACACTTTGATCTACTCGACCAGAGATGAGTGACATATGGTGGAAAGCATTAGAGGGAGATCGATGATGGGCGGAAATGATCGATGTGGTTTAAGCTCGAGATAAAGAGATCAGGGAAGAAGAAATATGGTTAAGAAAAGTTCACCTGAAGAGTTTGCCTGTGGGGAGGTTGCTCGATGGAGCAGCTCTCTCACATATTTGCCTCCTGTCGCGAACGAAGCATGATGAGGCTCGAGCAACTGTGAAAGGAGGCTGCAATAAGAGGTTACAACCTCCTAGATCTCTCTAGAGAAGGGAAGGTCATTGCTCGAATTTGTGCCGAGTCAACCTCTTACTCAGACTCACCTATGAGATCTCTCCCTCCTCGCTAAGAATGGAAGATGTACGTGCATGATGGCGATGATCGTCTATTTATGGGTGGTTGGCGAGTCGTATGGGAGGCAGTAGGTGGGCAAGTAAATATCGAGAGAGAGAGAGAGAGAGGAGGAAGAGGGGAGTGGGTTGACATTGAGTAGGGAGTGGGACGAAGAGAGAGAGAGAGAGAGAGAGAGAGAGGGAGGGAGAGAGAATGACAGCTGGTAGTTGCGGAATGGGCACGATCACGAGAGGGGTACAACTACAGGTGGTTGTGCGGGTGTAGAAGGGGTGGACAGAGGCGGTTGCGCAACTACCGCGCAAGGTGCTGGGTGGCAGTTGTGACCCTCGTAGGAAGTGGAACAAGTCAATAGGTGTGTAGGGGAGAAGAGAGAGAAGCTAGAGATGCCATGTGGCACGCATAGAGGCAGTCACGTGACAAAGAGGAAAATTAACTTAAATTAAAGAAAAAAATTAAATAAAAAATAAAAATAAATAAATAAATTATAAATAAAAAATTATTATTAAAACTAATATAAAAAATAACTAAAATAAAAAAATTAATAAATATACATAAGTAAACAAAGATAAATATATAAATAAATAAAAAATTAAAATAATAAATAAAATAAGATAAATGAAAAATTAAAATTAAATAAATATAAAAAAGAAAAGAAAATAATAATAAAAAAACAATTAAATAAACTAAAATGAAAAGAAAATAATATAAAATGGGGTGACGCATGGCAGCTCTAGGGGGGGCCACGTCTCGCTCCAAGAAAAAAAATTAAATGTAAAAAAAATAAAAAAATAAGAAATCAAAATGAACTATATGTACAAAAAAAATTTTTAGGGTACCATATAGATATAAAATACCAAGTTTTTGTATTTTAAATATTTTTTTGTCATTTTAAAAAATATAAAAATTAAATAAAATCAGATAAAAAATGAAATAAATATTTACAACTTAATCTTTTTTGTATTTTTAATAATTGAGAAAATTAAAAAGATAAAATAAATAAAAAAACCGCACATATGTATAATATCTATTAAGGGTCCCAAAACTCAAGTTTCACATAAAAACATCGATTTTTTTTCAAATTTGCTCTTATTTTGAAGGTAACTGAAATTTAAATTGATTAAAAAGTAAGTTGGTGTCTATATGTTGTTGTATGAGAGAGATATTCACATTTTAAGGCTCACAGACTCAAACTAGGGTTTAGGTTTTATTGGTCAATTTTATGAGTTAGTATTTTTGATATTTTTTCTTTATCAATGTTAGTAATATATACACTATAGAGTGGATTTTATTCAATTATGAATTATTTCAAAATAAAAAAATAGTGAAAATATGGTGAATATACATGTGATATTTAAAAGTGAATTTGGCTTCTTACTTAATGCAAATATGCATGCTAAAATGCAGAGATTAATTCTAAATGCATGAATGATCATAATGCAAAATAAATGATGAAATGCAACTAATTACTCAGGAACTAAACTCTATTTTTGACTTTTAGAGTGCTGAATCACGGATTCATCAGAGAGGCTGGCTTTTCTTCATCGCATGCATACAAGAGACAACCCCAGGTCTTCCAGAAGTAAGTACACATGGCAGCGTCTTGTGAGGTAGAGAGAGATGAGAGATCCAACCTCAGCATCATTAGGGGACATCTCTCTAAGGTCGACATTATCGGAAATTGGTTACAAGATCTTGAGAAGCTCGTTTATATAGAATAGAGGATGCAACACTTGGATACACTGGACCAAATCACAAAGCATTAGGAGCTGCTAGTGAGCACCATCAGCTCATGCCAGTTGGTGACACCATCGTTATAGACTCTTGTTGTGAAAAAAGATAAACCATCACCTCCACAATAGCCTTAGCACAATCCACAACCATCGGCGATCTAGCATGTGTACTACGTGCAAGCACCCGAGCAAACCCTGTCGTAGGGACATATGGTGGTCTAATAGCCAAAGTACTTACCTTCTTATGATCCATCATTCCCGCCACCTTCCATGATCTAAGAAGTCAATGGTTTATGGAGAAATGCCGCGTAGATGGCCCATCCTACTAAACAACCCTAGGGCCATCCACCAGCCAACCAGCCGTACCACCAACCTCTGGGTGGTCGCTTTGTGTAGTACTCATAGCCTCAACCCTAGTATTAACATCACCAGTCTCCACATTACCACAATAATTGGAGACAACCACAGTAATACCTGCATCCACCATACCGTCAATCCTAGTCGTACCACCAGTACACGACTGCACCTCAGCAATAGTATCCTCCTCCTTCTACATATCAACATCATTATCAGCTTCATCCCTTTTAGAAACAGTACCAACAATACCCATATCAGCCTCCATACCAACAACCCCAACGTGAGAAACATGGTGGACCTTTTGAGGCGGTTCGTGTGAACCCATACCTTGATTGCTTGGACCAATAGTAAAGTGTCTAGCGGAGATGACAAGGAAGTTAGATGATCAGACGACCACCAAAACTACAATTTTGTCCTAGGTTGAAGCCAACCCCAATAATTTTAAGAGAAAAAAGCCAATAGAATGTGATGCCTTGTCTGTACCTACAAAGTCAGATGATTGTATATTTGCTTTGTCTAATAATTTTACTCCCAGGAGCGATAGGACCTTTCCACTATTTACCACAATCATGGGAAATAATAAAGCTTCATCTAGTGAATCGTTGTCTTCTGCATTAGTTCTTACAGCTACATGATCGAGTGAGTAATAAGGAGGAGGAGTCATGCCAGTTGTTAGCCACCACCATCTCCAACGAAAAGAACAAAAAAATAAAAAATTAAAAAAGACCAAAAATATGATCGTGATCGAAGTGAATTTGTGCCAACAATGTAGAAGCAAGCCACAACATACAATCTAGAGCAAGCCTACGTAATGGAGACCGCAGTGTTTGCATGTCCCACCAGCAACAACACCATCATTTCCAGAATGTACACCTTTTTGCAGTCCGGATGTATAGAATATTATGGATAAGAATTCTGTTGTAAATAAGAAAAATTCTTTTGATTTCAGTGTTGTAGATATTCCTTTTCCTTCTGCAATATAAAATTCCAAAAAAATGCAAAAAAGTGCATTGTATGATCCAGATGTTGTAGATAATATAAAAAAATTTGACTATTGAGTTATCATTGATGCAATACATGGGATATATGACTACTGTGAAGAAGGGCTTCAAGGAAGTGTGTACAAACAATTGTCGGTTAAACTGCAACAACATATGCCAGCAAGATGAGAAGCACATCCTTACCATGGATACAGTTGCAACCATTAGCAAACTCCCATAGAAGATGCCCCACAAAGGAGCACCTTTTATCATATGCAATATTTTGTTCAATTCTTCAATAGAACCTAGCTTGACAGCAGCTCTTCCATCAACCTCCTACCTTCATCACTAAAGCAAGAATTCAGGTAGGTCCACTCAAGCAGACAGACATTTTCGTCCAGTTCATTGATCGATCCATTAAGCGGCCCCCAGTTCTTTTGGAAGATGTTGTTGTCAAGGTGCAGGATATGCAATTTCCTATTGATTTTGTAGTCCTTGATATGGAGTCCCCTGCACCATTACTTCAGACCCCAATTATTCTTGGACAATCATTCTTGTGCACTGTAGAGGATGTGGTTGACGATGGGTCTGAGAAGATCACGTTCAACTCGAACAACCACAGAGTTACCATAGACATGGTCAGTGAGCTAAAAGTCATATCTGATTAAAGCCATGTAGCACCGTCTAGAGTAGATTGTGACTTTATTACAAAACTCAGAGATATATAACTCACTTTGAATGACACATGGACCTTGGAAATCCTCTCTCCTGAGGAGGACATGGAAATCAAAGTCGACTCCAGCTCTGATATCACTGCGGAGATAGATTCCAATTCGTTGGTGCATCTATTTCATTCAGAAGATCTATGCCAGTCCGAACATGATAACTTCATTGCATATTTATTCTGCACATTATCAATTTAACCACTAGTCATTTTTATCGATAGTACCTCCAAATTTTCGACAAATCATCTGCTAACCAGTTCAGTTTTTGAAGTGAGAAGAAGTAGGCCATATCAGAATCATAATTAAAGACACTTCTAGTAGGCCTTAAGCATGCCTTCCTCATGGGTGTAGAAAATGTGTATTTGGTCATCATCAGTAGCAAGCTGACCTCGGATCAAGAATCTTGACTTCTTGAGGTTCTAGAGAAAAATAATAGGGCAATTGATTGGCACGTATGAGACCTCCACGCAATAAATCATGTTATGTGCTCACACCATATTTACTTGGAAAAAGATGCCAAGCCGTCTCGAGAGTTTTAAAGAAGATTGATCCTAAATTTATAGGACGTAGTCATCAAAGAAATCATGAAATGGTGTGATGTAGTATTCATTTATCCCATCTTCAATTCAAAATGGGTGAGCCCTCTCCATGTAGTTCCCAAGAAATCTGGGCTTACCATGGTTACAAATGAAAGAGGAGAGGAGATTTCTACTCGAGTGATGACATGCTGGCATATATGTGTTGATTATATCCTCCTCAATGTTGCAACAAAGAAGGACCACTTTCCCTAGCCATTTATTGATCAAGTTCTCTAAAGATTGTCCTGCAAGTTCTTCTTTTTGTATGGGTACTCCGAGTACAACCAAATGGCTATCGCTCTGAAAGATTAAGATAAAACTACCTTCACTTGATCATTCGACACCTACACCTTTAGGAGAATTCCATTTGGTTTGTGCAATACACCTGCCACATTCCAAAGATACATGCTTGCAATCATTGCTAATATGGTTGGTAGTTTTCTCTTAGTGTTTATAAATATTTCTCCATCTATGGTAACATATTTGTTTCTTGTCATGAATAGCTGGATCTAGTACTTTAGAAATTCCTGAAGTCAATCTCATACTATCTTGGGAAAAGAGCCACTTTTTAGTCACAAAAGGGATTGTATTGGGTCGTATCATTTCCAAACGTGGCATGGAAGTCGACTAGGTAAAAGTGGATGTGATTGACAATCTAGAGCAACCATATATTGTCAGAAATGTGAGGTCATTCCTATGGCATGTGGGTTTCTACAAGAGATTCATCAGAGATTTCAGCCGCATCGCCCAACCTATCATTGAGTTGTCGTGCAAGGAGATTGAGTTTCATGCTAATAAGTACGTTCTCCTTTCATTCAATCAATTAAGGTAGCTAATCACTCAAGTTCCAGTCCTACATCTGCATGGTTGGTCTCTACCCTTTGAGATCATGACGGATGCATCAGATGTTGTAGTTTGGACTGAGTTAGATTAGAGAACAGATAAAGCTCCATATGCCATTCACTACGCCAACAAAACATTAGATGAAGCTTAGAGAAACTACACTGTCCTAGAGAAAGAATTGTTGGTTGTGGTTTTCTCCCTTGAGAAGTTCAGTTCCTATTGGATTTGATGTAAAATTACCATCTATACTAACCACTCTACTATCCAGTATTTACAACAAAAGAAGGATGCCAAGCCTAGAATAATTAGGTGGATTCTACTCCTCCAGGAGTTCGACTTGGAAATAAAAAAAGCCTAGAGTTCAGAATGTGGTAGCGTATCACCTTTCTAGAATTGAATAACAAGAAACTCCACTAAGCTGTGCACCCATCACTAACACCTTTCCTGACGAGTCAATACTGTCCCTATATTCACTCCCTTGATATGCCAATATTGTGATCTACCTCATTTCTAGTATAGTCCCACAAGATTAGACAAAGACTAAGAAGGACAAATTCCTATCCATTATCTATTTCTACCAATGGGAAGATCTGCTATTATACAGGGAAGGAGCAGACTGTATTTGGCACAAGTGTATTCTTCAGGAGGAGCATCACAGTGTCCTCGAGCATTGTAACTCTCTCAAATATGGTGGACACCAATCTAGAGATAGAACAACAACGGAAGTACTATAGTGTTGCATTTGGTGGTCGACACTATTCAAGGATGTCGCAACATATATGAAGCACTACACTTACTATCAAATATTGAGTGGCACCCTTACATCAAAGGACTTAGTTCCCCTAAATTTTATTCCCATTTAAGAGGTGTTCAATTAGTGGGGCATTGATTTAATGGGACACGTTCCCAACAGCCAGGTTTTGAGCACATCCTTCTCGTCGTTGACTACTTGAGTCGCTAGGTTGAAGCTATTCCTTCCCAATATGCTGACAGTTGCATTGTATGCCGATTTCTGAGAGAAAACATCATCTCGCAGTTTAGGATTCCGAGTATTCAGATATCAGATAGAGGTAGTAACTTCAACAATAGAGAGGTCAGAAAACTAATGAAGGAGTATGACATCGAGCACCGAGTCATGTCTCCTTATCATCCCCAGCCAATGGCATGGCAAAATTATTAAACAGAGAAATCAAGATGATCTTGCAGAAGATTGTGAAGTTGGATAGAAAGAACTATTCCAAAATCTTGGACTCCGTCCTTTGGTCATACAGAACCGCTTACAAATCTCCCTTGGTCATGTCTCCCTATAATCTCATGTATGGAAAGTCGTGCCATCTATCCATGGAATTAATCCACAAATCATTATGGGTAATCAATATCTAGAACGTAGACTCACATAAAGTGGTCAGTAAAGAAAAGAGGATACGAACAAGCTCTTGGAATTTTGAAACTATGCTTATGATAACACCTTTATGTACAAGGACAAGGTCAAACGCTGGTATGACTGACACATCAAATGAAAGACACTCGACACTGGACAAGAAGTATAGTTGTTTGATGCAAAGTTGAAGATATTCATATGAAAATTAAAGAGTAAATGGACAAGGCCATTCAGAGTGAAAGAAGTGTGTGACAATAGAAGCAGCGTGATATCAAACTTGTCAGATGACATACAACCATTCGTCATTAACAGTCAATTACTGAAGCCATACCATGAGCATGACACTTTCCTGACCGTTGAAGATGGAATTCAAATCATCATTAATGAATCCTCCACAACCAACGTAGCAGTATAAGATTCAAATAATGTCCCTAAAAAACTCTTCCTTTAGTTTTCGTATTTTATTCTTTTCTTATTTTCTTCTTTTCAGTTGTATTTTCTATTTTCTGCTTTTTTTATTCACTCATTGCTTCTATACTTAGGATATGTTTCATCCTATGTATATGGGGATGATTAAATTCTCGCTGCTTATTCTTTGTCCCATCACATGTCTCCTCTTTGGTTGATATTTTACCTAAAGTATAAGTGGAAACATGAAGAATCATTGATATTGTTCACTCATACCTTCGACCCTCTCTACATATAGATACAATCTGCTATACTTAGGATTGCTTGATCCAAAGTATATGGGGGCGATTGAATTCTCTCTGATCTACGATGACATAGCTGAAGCTATGTATAGGGTTTGTATAAACTCTGTATATACTTTAACCATAACACATTCATTCGTATTTTCAATAAGTATGACTAAAATACAATACATTAAATATAAAGAATATACTTATATAAATTTCATTAAAAATCTTTTTATACGCGGACTAATAAATCAAGTAAAAATGTTTTGCAAAATACTTCAAAAATGGTTTGGAAAATTCTCTGAAAAAACTTTTGAAAACTACTTGGAAAATATTTTGTAAAATGTTTCAACCTTTGAAAATATGTTTTGTTTGTAAAAAAGTATTTTCATTGTGAGAAATAAAATGTCTTGAAAATATATTAAAAATTCTTGGGAAATGGTTACAAAAATATTTTGAAAAATCAATATATACAATTTCAAAAACATTTGCAAAAAAATTTGCAAATTTTAAAATGTTTGTAAAAATTATTTTTCCAGTTAGATGTAAAATAATGTTTTCAAAATGCTTGCAAAAATCTTTTCAAATTATTTTTAGAACTATATGTATAATGCAAGCAAGTAAAGAACCTTTACAAACTTTATATATATATATATATATAAAGTTGTAAATTATTAAATCCAAATTCTTGTAATAAAAGAATCTGTGCCCATATA
The DNA here is from genome assembly GCA_037367405.1 of Ottelia alismoides. Classification (NCBI taxonomy): domain Eukaryota; kingdom Viridiplantae; phylum Streptophyta; class Magnoliopsida; order Alismatales; family Hydrocharitaceae; genus Ottelia; species Ottelia alismoides. The sequence goes on along the minus strand of JAZKJV010002471.1, from coordinate 706,876 downwards.
AGTAGCTATACATACTACCTATTTATTCCAAATATTTTTTTTGAAAAATCCCAAAAATGTACAAAATTAAAAAGTCAAAAACATTTGCAAAATATTTTTCAAAAATTGTTTAAAAATTGCAAATCTTTTTTAAAAATCCATGAAAAGTTCAAAACTAAAAAATTGCATCGTAAAAAAATTTTGTTGCATTGTACATAACATTCACATTTTTCAGTATAACTTAGACAATTTAACTAGTTCAAATAATGTATGAAGATTGGAGCTTGGGATATACATAAAAACACTTAATTTCAAAGGAACCCATTGAGTACTTAAAGTGGATATATTTTAGGTCACCTTGACTTAATTCTTTTGATTGCATAGGACTATGTTCAAGAGTCAATTCGTAGTGCTTAAATAGAACATTTCATATCACTCGTAAGACTAGAGATAGTGACAAGACTGGAAACCTCAAACCTAGAACTTAACTGAACTCAGATGGATTGTTGAAAAATCTTGGAGTCTGAGTCGGGGTGATGCAAGTTCGCTTCATCGAGGATGGCTCAGGAACCATTCTTGGGGATTGCCGACACCGGTACTCTAACCCACTTCTTTTGGTAACAAATATATCAAAAGACTGGAGATGGATTGAGACAATGCTTTGGATGAGGAATGGTCTGTCAGTGTAACTTTCTCCAAGACCCTATAAAATGGGTCGAACAAAAGATGCTATATCCACCAGGGCACAAGCAAGAATGAAGAAGTTGTACAAAGTCAAAGAAAATATCAAAATAATTCAATAAACAAATCCACAAAAATTTGAGCTTTAGAAAAATCCCGCTTCTTAGTGAAGAATCAGTTACATTGATCGATCTCACAAGGGAATGAAGGCTACAATGGTCCATTCCCACTTTTTTCCCATTCTTCTAACTTCTTCTTCATTCGGTTGTAAAGATCGGGACCACCTAACCTTAAAAAGGAATATCTATCTCCACGAGGATGAGTTACCAGAAGAGCAGATGCCTTGATAGTTCAACGATTTTGTTCTGGGAGAGCTGAACAATTTCACACACACGGTTCTATTCTTTCAAGGTAGAAAGAGTATGCTACCGAGAGGATAGTTCTAGACTGGTGATGAATCTGCCTTTCATCATCTTTATTCATTTATTTTAGCTTAAATTCCCTTATAAAACACTTGTATATAATACTAACTCCATATTATTGCTAACTTGCATCTGTGTGTAAATATTATAAATAATAAAATAAATAAAGGAAAAATAAAGAAAAATAGAAGAATGTATATATTTAATAGATGCAGGCTTATCCGAACCCCGAGAGAAGGTCAAGACTGGACCTGATCAATCAAAAATAAAGTAGGGGGTAATAGGGTCCTCAATCAGAAAATCCAAAAAAATGTGTTTGTAACTATTTTTATACTTACAATATTTTATTTGCACATAAATTGACGTCTCAAATTAAATAACAAAAATAAAAGTTATAAATAAAAATGTACAAAATAAAACTAGCCACATCCAGGAAAAAAACCATAAAGTGACAATTGAAAGACCAATTCTAGACCCATATGAACTCAGATTGAACTAAACTACCATCTGACGGCTAGAGTGCTTCAAGTTGTCAAAGCAAGGGCTAATGTCGACAGTGAGAACCGGGACACCAAGCGCTCAATGACCCACTAAGGTAGAGGGAACTTCCTCTCTCGGCCCATACATAAGTGAACTATAATGGTCCATAAATCGAGGCTCAAGTGAAAGGTAGAAGGACCTCTAATATTCCCAAAACAAGATCAGATTTCTGTTTGAATATAGAAGGCAAGCCAATAGTGAGATTCCAGGAGCAATAGACTCCTAATTCATCTCTATTTGACGTATGGTAGGACTCGCAAAGGTCGTAACTTCCATTGTATTCTAAATTAAATTATCTTTATAATGGTTGTAGGTTCATAATTTTTGGAGTTATGGATTGAAAGTCGATTTTCTAGGGTGATTTTTGCAAATTGACCAAATATTTATTGTATTTATTTATTTATCATGCATATTATATCTTTAAATTGTAATTATTGTTCACAAGTTATTTAAGTAAATAAAAAATTTTAATTAAAAAATTCTTTTATAAATTATTTCCTTCTTTGTACATGTGTATGATGTACTATACGTTTGTATTATATGTATATAACCTTTTTCCTTAAATATACACAAAATAATTAAAACTTACATTTAAATTCATAAAGTAATTAAAATTATTTATTTATTATGTAAATAATATACCACATGTTTATAATACATTTATCTCATTCATTAAGCCACCATTAAGGTGGTTCTTTCATTTTTTTTCAATTATTATTTATTATTATTATTATTATTATTATTATTGTAACTACGATTTTTTTAAAATATTTAATTTTTTAAATTTATTCTATTTTTTCCACCACTAACTTCTTTAATTTTTTTCCATTCAAAATTTGAAATTCAACTGTATAATCTTCCTATTTGATTGGCTCCTCCTCCCTCATTCATGCTTGATTAATCTTTGGTGAGAGGAATCCATTCTCCGAGAGCTATATTGTTGCATAAGGGTGCCTAGCCTCCGAGATGTTCGATGATATCGAGTCGGCGTTCATCGAGGTGATTACCGTAATCATCCGCTCCTAGGTGAGATCCACATTTTTCTTCTCTTGTGTTTAACCTAGATTAATTATAATTTAATTTTTCGTATTTTTAATTTCATTATTATTTTTTCATTGGATCTTAAATCCATCACCACTATATAATCCACCCTCAATTTTGATTTTTTCATCTCATGTTCACGATCTCATCACTTCATATTCTATCTCACAAAATCTATCCACTCCGATTACACACGGTAATCGGATACCTGGATCCATCTTCCATATTGCAAGGATCCATATCCACTCACATCTCCGTTTGTTTTTTTGCATTTCAAATAATCAAAATCAAGCCTTCGTGCTAGCGTCCTTTTTGTTTATGCATAATTAAAAAAATAAAAAATATTTTTTTCTAACATTTGTTTTGTAGGATAAATTAAAAAATTAAAAAATATTTCTTTTATTTCTAACATTTATTTTACAGGTAAAAAAATACGAAAGAAAAAAGTTTTGTTTACTGTTTCTAAAAAATCATAAAAAAATTAAAAACAAAAGGCAGGCGTCGCACACTGCAGTCCTAACTAGCACCGCCTACCATCGCCATCTATCGAGCCAACCGCCGGCATACCACTGCCTAGAGCAACGCCACCGCCCTCCCACGAGAGCAGCCGTAACTATCACTGTCGAACGCAATTGCCGTCCTAGATGCCAGCCACCCTCCTCCGCAGGACCCACAAAACCCCTCGTCGATTGTTACCTCCCGACATTCCTCTCCATATTGCGCCCCCGCACAAAGGACCTCTTCCAGCACTTCCTCTTGTGCAATTCACCTTCTACCAATCATCACTGCCCACCTCACACCACCCACAAGCGACGGAGCACAACCGCCAGATCTCATCTCAACAGACTCTGTCTGCCATGTGAAGCCCGCTAGTCCGGCTACGGCGGTACCCCCTCTGTTGTGTGAAGAATAAAAAATGAAGGCTATGGCATGAAGAAGGCCCAATTTAAAATGTTATTTTATTTGGCAAAATTGCATTTTATCCGTCCAACATTCTTTTTTTGTCAAAGAAGCCCTACATTTACCTTAAGTTATTGTGAAAATATCAGTCAAGCCTACTAGATTTTTTGCATATTACGAAGAGGCCCACACTAGAGCTTGGCACATGCAGAGCATGCCTTTAATGGGGTAAATTGCAACTTTGTCCGCACAGTTCATTTTTGTTAGCTTTTTATGCAAAGACATTGAATAAATATTAATAATGCCTTGTCTTTCTAGACTCTTATATTGCATGTTCTTTTCATTGAAATAAATACTTTTATTAATCAAAAAATTCTGAAAAATTCATTTTAATTGTTTGTTTGTGAGTTATTCGTCATATATAATTTCTGTGGAATTATGACTTTATTTGCTATTTATAAAAAAAATAAAAAACAACTTTATTTTCTTTGTCTGACATTCGAAAAATCATTAAAAATCAAATATTGTCTGAAAAATTCCTCTATCTATTAATTTCCAACCAATTTTTACGCATTGATTATTTGTAAACACTCAATACATTAAAAAAATATAGAAAATTATTGAAAAATAAAAAATTTTGTTTCTGATATATGTTTGTAGATATTTTTTTTAGTCTCCAGGTAAAATAAATTTCATAATTTTTCGTTCATATTCTATTTTAAGTTGCTAAATACTCCTATCTAGTGTAATTTGCACTTTTTTATTTTTTTCAAAATCATTAAAAATTGAAAAAACTCTGAAAAAACACCAAAAATAGTAAAAAATAACTAAAACACAAAAATATATTTACTTAAATTTTCAGGTTTTTTACCATTTTTAAAAATACAATAAAAAAGAAAGTGCTTGCGAGGCTTTACTCCATTGTCTTTATTTGCTTTATTTGGAAAACGAAAATATAAAAATTTGTAAAATAAAAAACCACAAAAAAATAAAAAATCATAAAATACAAAATATACAAAAATCATAAAAATATAATAGGACTAAAATCTCACAAAAACCAAGACAGTTTGCATTTGAAATCCCTTATTCCTTCATTGATTATTTCATTGCATAGAATAACCCTAGGGAATTGTAGCCTCCCTAAGTTCGATCCTGTTGCTGTACAGGTTAATTAAATAGCAAAAATATCTCCTGCTGTATATTCTTTGTAATTAATTGTGCTTGAGAAATAAATATTTTTTTGCTGACGCTTGATTGGGTTGCAATGACTTGTGAATAATTCTTGTAATTAAAATCCCGAAAAGCATGTTAACAAAATGACGCCATTGCCAGGAGGCACGGCAAGGGAAGTTAGGTTTCACTTGTGACTTTCTATTCTTGGTTGTATATTTTTATCTATACTTCCTTATTATTTTCTAATATTTCTGTAAACATATTGTGGATTGAAATTTGTTGGGGACTGAACACTCAATTTTGAATTCTGTGTGTTGTGAGGGAGCTCATACAACGCTTGCAGGATCTGATTTGTCGGACATCGAGAGCTCCTCAAGACCGGTCTTAGGGATTTATTTCAGATATTTTCACTTGTTCTTAACTTTTTGCCTTATATCCATTTATGTGTTTACTTGTCCATATTCAATGTATTTATTTCATTTTTTCCTGCTCATATTTTGTAATTGTGTTTCTTCCACATCCTTTCTTTCTGTTTTCTTCTGAGGGCCCGTGGAGCGAAGGTGGCGATCCTAGGAGAGTTGAAGCACCTAAGCGAAGCTGAGGTGGTTTGATTCTTCACTGAGCCGTAGAAAGCGTAAGAAGAGGAGAAGAAGAATTAAAGGAGACCAAGTTTAAAAAAATTGCGTAGACTTTCCTCTATTTATAGGATTTGAACTATTGTAAAAGGACACTATATACCTTGTTTGCGAGGTATGTTTCGCCAAATACCGGTGCACTTGAGGGAGATCACTAGTTTTTATTTTCATCGCTTTATTTTTATTTTTTTTATGTAGATTTCGTGGGCTACCTATTGATTGCTTCAATTAATTTTCTTGAGGCAGGCAAATAATTAGGTCCAAACACCCCAAGTAAGAATTTATGTACCTATAGAATAGATTGTGATTGGACTAAGTCAAATTTAATTGGTTCTTGCCCGTTAATAGAATCTATTGGTAGGATGATTCACTTGCATTTACATATAGGTTAGTTTATTCTTCTGTATTTAAATTCTATGTGGATCACCTTACATGTAGAGTGCTAGCGACAAGGTACGCATCTCTAACCCCTACATGCATCATTATATTTATTCGTGCATTCACAATTCCGATCTCCTTCCTTGTTTTCACTCACATAAGTTAATAAGGAATTTAGACACTCAACATGTGATTTACTAAAAATATTTAAACCATGACAATTGCCTAAAATTCAATATTGCTAAAGAAAACTCGACCATAAAATAAATGTAAGGAAAAATTATTATTTTGGGGAGAGTAGCCCTCTCATTGTTTGATTTATCTGTAGTGAGAGAGTAATACACACACTAGGATAAGGCCATGCCCGAACTCTCTTCAGACTATTGGTCTTGTGATTAGTTGTTCTTTAGTGATGACATCATTGGGTTGTCGGTAACCGGTTCAAGACTTCCTTAGCAGCGTGGATAGATCGGGTAGCCGGTATACGGTTTGAACCCATACTGGTTGGGAAAAACTAGTTGCGAGACTGAGACAGTCTCCTAGTTGGGTTCCTAATAGCTCGCTTAAACCGCTATGATAGATTGTATTCTCACCGAACTCTAAAAATTGACAATTAATTGATAGAACCTTCACGGTCTTCACATTGCATTGAGTTGGTGAACTGGGGGTTTGTATTATGTTTGATTGTTAGTGTTAGAGATCCTTCCTAGAAATTTACACCTTGCACTCATTTTCTCTCTTACATTGACATTTGTGCTCTCGCATCCTACTTATTGATTTCGAAGATGTTGGACCGAAGTATTTTTCATTCGGACGTTACAAACTCATTTGACACTTCAATCCGTTCACCTTCTATTCGGGGAGACTCACTTCCTGAATATTCCGCATTCTCCACGTCACCCTTCACATCATCCGTCAAACCACTTTTTTAGATTAACTCTAATCTCGAACTAGTATCTAAGATTCAATCATTTTTAGGACTAATCGAGTGTCATGCACATTTTCAGAGTCAGACACTGGACACTTGGTGCAACCAAAGGGAAAGGGAACCAAGCCGGAGCAGAATGAGATAAATAATACCATGTTAGACTCTATCCAGTCTATTCAATCTAAGTTAATAGAGTATGCTAACTTTCAGATCACATTTCGAGATATGATTTTTGAGATGGGACAATAAATACATGATATGAGAGAGGAGGATAATAGAAACCCTGAGGGTGGGAATGGAGGAGAAGACCCTATGATAGAACCTGTGTCTAAGCTTGTATTAAAGGATGCCTATAATCCAGGGGCAATACAGATAAATTCTTGGATACAAGTTCATGCGATTCATGGGCATTTTTAGCTTGAGACAACTCTTTTGCCCCTTCTCCCAATATTCCATGGAAATAATAATGAAGAACATTATGTACACCTCTAGCAGTTTGATCGCATTTGTGGAATAATACATTATCAAAATGTGTCATTAGAGGTAGTGAAGATGATCGCCTTCCCATTCAGTTTGATGTACAAAGCTTTATATTGGTTAAATCACTTGGGGAAGGTTGTCATTACTTGGGAAGAGTTGAGGTTCACATTTCTAAACAAATATTACCCACTCGAATGACTCAACCAAATGTGATCCTTTATTGCTAACTTCTCCCAGATGTCCCATGATCCTATACACTAGGCGTGTGAAAGATTTAAAGATTTGATGGAGAAGTGTCCCCATCATGATATTCTAAAGACGAAGCATAAGCTGGTAAATGGCTCTTGTGGGGGGATCCACTTCAACAAGGAAGAGGATGTCCTTTATCAAAATTTTGAGGAGATGACAGATAGTTTAGCAGCTCCTTATTCTTCACGTACTTTTCAAAAGCACCCCGTCACTTCCCTTGCAATACCCCATAAGGATGTCAATATGATGGCATCACATGGAGTGTATAGGGTGGACAACTCTGACCTGGCCATCATCGGAAACCACCTATCCAAAGTGGACATCATTGTAAATGGTCCAAGGAGGTTGAGAAGTTTCAAGTGATCGAACATAGGATGAAGAACCTGGATAAGCTAGATGAGAAAACAAAGCACCTGGAGCTTCTTGTTAATACGATCAATGCAGTCCATAATACGAGTGAAGCAGTCAAAACCTAAACTAGGGAGCAGACATCTTCCACCTAGCAGAGTAGCGGAGGCCCATCCATAGTTCAGCATGTCTACTATGTGCAGACTCCTGAGCAGGTCCAACAATACACATATTAGATAGTTCTGTACGAACAGGAAGTAGCCTACATTCCTGAGCAGAAGTCTCCACCTCCATCTGTCATTCAGGAGGTGACGACATCTGGTTCGATTGTGAGTGAAACCAACCCTGTCCGTTAGGGCAAGGCAAGTTGGGTTCACAGTAGGGTCAAAGATTTGCCCACCAGTTTCAGGCAGGTACATAGCAGCAGTACTAACACCAGCAGTTCCAGCCTCACTATCAGTCTCCACCATAGTTTTAAAACTGGAGACAAGGCCAGCAACAACAACAGTCTGCATATTTCCCTCATTCAAATCAATTGCAGACGACATATTATGGACAATATCCTCCTCCTCCTCCTCCTCCTTGGTATCAGAATATGTATCCGCACTATCAGTCTCGGTGACAACAAATAATTGAGCAACCCGTGGCTCCTTCAGTGAACCCCGCACTGGACCAACTTGTACTTCTCATGAAGAATATGAATGGACTGACTCAACGGATCAATGACCTGACCACTACCAAGACACTGATCCCAATACAAGTTGAAGACAACCCCAAAAACTTCAGACACAAGGATTAGGTGGCCAATAGACCACCCACCCTCAAGACCGGTATGTCCCTTGATTTTACATGTTTATCTAACGCCATTCATCTCAGGAGCGGTAGGATATTGCCTTCCTATACAGCAGTTAGGGTTGGGAAATCAACCACTGAGAGAGCATCATCTTCCATACCATCTCCTTCACCAGCAATCGAGAGGCCCAGTGTATTAACACCCAAGTCTGGAGTTTCACCCCCTTCACCACCACCTTCACCAAGAAGATGTATATCACCATCAACAAGGGAGAATATACCAGTCATCGATTCTTCCTCTTTGCCAGTAGCAACATCCCGTTCTATTTCAGCTTATGTTTTTCCTTCATCTAATGTGAGCAACACTGTACAGACTGATTCCGGTTGTCCTTTTTGTACATGAAAATTCTACTTTGAATAATGGTAATGAACACTTGAATGTTTATTCTGATTCGGTGCCATTTCCTTCTTCTCTTAAATCTAAACAAATCCAAAAATTAAAAGTAGTCCTATCTGATCATGGAGTGGTTGAGATCTTACAAAACAAATTTTTAAAGATGCCACTCCTTAAGGCCATGGAATACATGCCTACAGTAAAAAAAGGAACGAAAGAGACATGTACACAAAAGCGTCAACCAAGGCAGAACAGATGAAAGAAAACAGAGAAACGCATCTTGACCATGGTCATAGTTCATGACATAAGTAACCTCCTACCTAAAAAGAAAGATAAGGGAGCACCTCACATCTGTTGCCATAACTATGACCAGAAATTTGATCGTACTCTTCTTGACAAGAGTTCCTCTATTAATCTCATGCCTTCTTCTTTGCTAACTGAATTTCGATTAGAGCCTCTTAAAATAATCAGGATGATCCTTGAGTTTGCTAATAGGTAGATTAAGAGGCCAAGAGGAATTTTAGAGGACATTATTGTAACTGTGCAGGGAATGAAATTCCCTATTGACTTCATTGCCATAAATATGGACACACATGCACTATTACTCCATACCACGAGCATACTAGGTCGATTATTTCTCTGAACAGACGAAGAAATAGTTGATGGTGGTACTGGAGAGATAATCTTCCACTATCATAGTTACAAGGTGAAAATTGAGACAATCTTTGATCCTAAAACATTACCGCCACCAACAACAGATGAGACGGAGATCAGATCCAGAGGACTGTGATTTCTTGTTGAATTCCAAGATACAGATCTTTTCATTGATTTCATTGATATCCAGGAGTTCCATTCCTGAAAGGACTCTCTGGAAAGTACAGTCGACATGAGCTCCCTTGGTGATCCAATTGAGCTAGTTGCCGATGGGCAGTATGAGGTGATTTCTGAAGATCAATCTGAGTTTTTAGAGGCACCTTCTGATATTCCTTTGATACAATTTTCTGAGATTATTGATGATATGCCTCCTTCTGAGAGTTCTGAGGTACAAATATCTGATCCATTTGTTGAAGTTCCTGAGTTATGCACAGATAAAAGACATGTTTCTAAGATCATTGCTGAGATATCTGAGCAGTTAATTGATAAGAATGCCAAACACCCTGATGAGACCCTCCTTTCTTAGCAAAGATCATTCATTGCAGATCTATTAGAGATTTTACTTGTTGAGCCACCAGTGTCCAAAGTGGACAGTTCACAGAGTACTGATCATATACCGTCTACCACTACAGTAGTAGAGGTTATTCTAGAGACAATTCAGACACCACATGAAATCAAGGTTTTACCATCAACGTTGAAATATTCTTTCATTGCAGATCCCCCTCAAATGTTTCTGGTCATCCTCAGCTCACAGATTACCACTGAACAAGAATATCGTGTGCTAGAGGTTCTTGAGAGAAACCTCAAGGAAATAGGATGGAATATCTCGGATCTCCATTGGATTAATCCAACTTTTCTCTCGCATCATATCTGTCGAGAGGATGACTATAAACCCTCCTGTGAATGTCAACATCGTCTAAATCCAAATCTAATGGATGTTGTCATGAAGGAGATCAAAAAATGGTGTGATGTTGGCTTTATATATCCCATTTTGGATTCCAAGTGGGTCAACCCTTTACATTTGGTCCCAAAGAAATCCGGGATTACTATCGTAAAGACTGATCGTGATGAGGAGATTCCGACCTTGGTACCTACTTCATGGCATGTCTGTGTGGATTACCGATGCATTAACTCAGCTACTAAGAAGGATCACTTTTTGCTGCCTTTTATTGATCAGATTATTGAGAGATTGGCAGGGAAAGAGTTCTTTTGCTTCTTGGATGGTACTCGGAATACAACCAAGTTGCTATCGCTCCTTATGATCAGGAGAAAACTACTTTCACTTGTCCATTTGGCACTTACACCTTTAGATATAGGCCCTTTGGATTGTGTAATGCCCCCGGTACATTCCAAAGGTATATGTTGGTTATTTTTTCCTACATGGTGGGTAGTTTCCTTGAGGTCTTCATGGACGATTTCTCGATCTACCGTGATAGTTTTGACGCATGTCTTTCTCATTTAGACCGAATTCTTCAACATTGCTTTGAGGTAAACCTAGTGCTCTCGTGGGAGAAGAGTCACTTTATGGTGACTAATGGGATTGTATTGGGCCAGTCATCTCCAAACATGGTATGGAGGTTGACCCGACTAAGATTGATGTGATTTCCAAGTTAAAGCCACTGCACAATTTGAAGTTGTTGAGGTCATTTCTGGGAACGTAGGATAGTATAGGCAATTCATAAAGGACTTCAGTAAGAGAGTGATAGCTTTGACTAAGCTTATGAGTAAGGAGAGTGAGTTTTTTGTCGATGAGAAAGAACTCCTTGCATTCAGTCAGATAAAAGAGATGGTTACTAATGCTCCTATCTTACAGCCACCCGATTGGTCTCTTCCTTTCGATATCATGACAGACGCTTCAAATTTCGTAGTTGGAGCTATTTTATGATAGAGAAGGCATGGGATACCATTTGTAGTACACTATAATAACAAGACTCTGAATGAAGCACAACAAAATTATACAGTTACAGAGAAGGAGATGTTAGCATTTGTGTTTGGTCTAAAGAAGTTCAAATCTTACCTCCTCGGTTCCCATGTTATTGTATACATGGATTACACTACCAAATGATACATGCAGGTAAAGAACGATGCCAAACCATGCTGTATCAGATGGATCCTTCTTCTCCAGGAATTTGATTTAGAGAATCGAGATAAACCTGGTGTGAAAAATGTTGTGTCAAATCACCTTTCCAGCATCATGGATGCAAAGGACTCTAAGTAGAAGTTGATCCCTATTTCCCAAACCATTATAGATGAGGTCATTTTGTCTATGGACTGACTCCCATGGTATGCTAATATTGTGAACTATCTTGTATCCAAGATTGTTCCACAAGATTGTCTGAAGTACAAGGTAGACTGGTTTCTGTTAGAGATTCATTATTACCAATGCGAGGATCCGTACCTATTTCACGAGGGAGCAGATTGTATCTAGAGAAGGTGCATTCCTCAGGAGGAACACATTAGTGTACTTGAGCACTGTCACAAACTAGAATCTGGTGGGCATCATTTGGGGAAACATACGGCAGCAGGGTTTTACAAAAAGGCCTATGGTGGCTCACATTATTTAAGGATGCTATAGAGTATGTTTGAGGTTGTATAGATTGTCAAAAATAGGGAGGAACTGTTGTTCCAAAGATACCTGCCCCTAAGATATATACATATTTCTGATGTTTTTGATGCTTGGGGCATAGACTTCATGAGCCCATTTCCTATCAGTAAGGGATTTCAGTACATCCTACTCGCGTGGATTATGTTAGTAGATGGGTGGAGTCTATCCCCACCCGAGCCGTAGATAGTCATAGTGTGTTACATTCTCAAGGACCACATTATTACACGGTTCAGGATTCCCAAAATACCAATTTCAGATGGGGGAAGCCATTTCACTTATAGAGAAGTAAGGAAGCTTGTGAAGGAGTATATCATTGATCACAGAGTTGCGCCTCCTTACCATCATTAGACTAATGGCTTGGCAGAAATTTCAAATAGGGAGATCAAGACGATATTGCAAAAACTTGTACGTCCAGATAGGAAAAACTGATCACAGATGCTTGACTCAGTTCTATGGGCTTATGGGATGGCATACAAATTACTTTGGGTATGTCTACCTACAAATTATGTATTGAAAGCCTTACCGCCTGCCAGTGGAATTAATTCACAAATCTTTATGGGCACTCCATGTATGAAATCTTGATTATGAGAAGGCAGGAAAGAACATGAAGTTGTATTTGAATAGATTATTGGAATTCCAAGAATTTTCATATGATAACTCACTCATGTATAAAAAGAAAGTCAAGCGTTGGCATGATAAACACATTCAAAGGAAGACTTTCTCTCCTGATCAGAAAGTTTGGTTATTTGATGTTAAGTTGAAGCTGTTTCCAGGAAAATTGAAAAGCAAATGGTCAGGATCATTCATCGTGAGAACTGTGCGTAACAATGGGAGTATTGTCATATTTGGGTTGTCATCTGACGCACAACCATTTCTTATTAATGGACAATTGCTGAAGCCATATCTAAATCATGGCACATTTCTATCCATCGTTGATTGTATATCCGTGGTATGAGACAATTATCTTTTGATTCCATCTTTTGTGTCTGATACATGAGCTGATAACCTCATATATATCCTTTCACTTCATTCTTTCTTCTCCCATTTTATCCTTCTCCCCATTCCGTATGTATATATGATATACTTAGGATGTGCTTTATCCTAAGTATAGGAGGGGTGAATGATTTGTGTTGTTCATATTCATCCTATTCATTACTCTTGCTGTTGCTTATACTTAGGGATACTCTACACTAAGTATAGGGGGAGTGATGTTGTTCATATCGTCTCATTTGATTCTTTTGTTCTCTCGATTGTCCCCCATCTTGTTGATATTCTATATTTAGGGCTATTCTACCCTAAGTATAGGGGTCCAAGTCAAGCCATTGTGTCCATACATTCTCTTCATCAGTTTTTCCCTTTGGTACAGTCTATAATAGTTTGGATTACTTGATCCTAAGTATAGGTGGGATCACCAACTTTTATTCTTTCCATCTTTTCTTTGAGTCATTGTATCATAGGGGTCTTCTCACTTTTCTATACTTAGCACGATTTATGTCTTCCTTTTGTCGCTCTCTAATTACTATGAGGACATAGTTCGAGCTAAGTATAGGGGGTGTCGTATATATTGTATATATACTTTAGACATAACTTGTACTTTTAATATGATTATTTTGGGGATATGTATATAAATTCATAAAATCCATGTGTGTATATAGAATTTGGTCGCCTTTTATAAAAAACAAAAACAAGAAAAAAAACAAAAAAAACAAAAAATACAAATATATATATATATAACAAAAAAAGCAAGCAAAAAACAAAAAAAAAATCCTTGTATATACTTGTATTTACTAACCGCTTTTCCTTAAAAAAACCTAAAAACTACAAAACCAATAGTCTATAAAAATTTGTAGAAAAAATATCTTTTCACATGTGCATCATTTTTTTCTTTCTTTCTAACAATCCATAAAAAGTTCAAAATTAGAAAATTATTTCAAAAAAAACTGCTTTCTTTTTGCATTATACGTATTTCTTGCATTTGCATGTGCATTTTTCAGGATCGTATTGACATTTAAACTATGTATGGAATAAAATTGAAGAATGGAGCTTAGTTGGACCTTAGTCCACTTAATTTCATAGGAACCTTATAAGAATTAGAATTAAGACTTTTCATATCCTAGTGACTTATTTATTATAAAAATTAATTAAAATAAAATAATTAAATTAATTAATTAAAATAATATAAATTATTATAAATTATTATAAATCAGTAGATCAAATAATTATTATTATAAATAAATTAATTAAAATAAATTAAGTAAAATTAATAAAATAAAATAAAATAATGATAAACATAGGCGACACGTGGTAAATCCAGGAGCTGCCACATATCGCTTCGAGAAAATTCAAAAAATAAATGCAAAGAAAAATAAAAAAGAAATAACAAAATAGGATAAATCAAAAAGTGGTCAACACGAAAGTTGATCATCTCGACAAGGTCTACAACTTTTGTAAAGGGCTGAAAATCAAATGAAATCATCTCTACAAAGTGTATTTTTGGGTAGTATCTTATAGGTATAAATACCACATTTTTATATTTTATAATTTTTTTGTCATTTTTAATGCAAGAAAAAAATTAAAGTTAGAAAAAAATATGAAATGAATGTTTACAACTTAATCTATTTCGTTTGGATTTTTAATAATTAAGAAAATAAAAAGATAAAATGAAGGGTATTATGGTCAATTTGTACAATATATAATAGAGGCCCAAAACCCATGTTTCACATACGATCTGCGATTTTAATGAAATCGTTCTTGTTTTGAAGGCCTTTGAATGTGTATTACTTTAAAAGTGAGTAGACCCAACTAAAACACTATAAGAGAGAGACATGCGCATTTTAAGGTTCTTAGTCTCAAACATGGATTTGGGTTTTATTTGACAATTTTACAAGTTAGTATTTTTTTGATATATTTCTTTTATTAGTGTTAATATATACACTATAAAGTTAATTTTATTAGATTTATAGTTAGTATAAAATATATACAAATAGGTTATTTTAGCTAGTAAACAAGTGAATATTTACAAGTGAATTTGGCTCCATATTTAATGCAAATATGAATGCTAAAATGTAGATATTATTTACACATGCATGAATGCTTATTATGCAATATAAGTGATGAAATGCAACTAATTACTCGGGAACAATGCTCTATTTTCATCTTCTAGAGTGATGAATCACAGATTCGTCACCCTGCCATCTTTTTCTTCTAGATCTCCAAGTACAACCTTACTTTCTTTTTAATTTGTTTTCATCCTTTTAATATGGTTACTCCAACCACCCTCGTTGTCATTTGGACCCTCGTCCACCTCCTTCGGACACCTACCATCATCACTAATACCTTCGCCCATCTCCTTCCCTTCTCAATCACCTATCCCACTCTAAGTTTTCTCCTACCCCAGAGGAGGAGGATAAACCATTAAGGGCACCAACATTCACCACTACACCGCCTTCCGCTCACCCCATCACACTTCAGCTATCCCCCTCTAACCATCTTTGCAGGTCCAAGATTCAATGACCGGACTTTTGCTGGAGCTCAGTTATAGAGCTCTGCCTCCAATATGCAGACGTTGACGACCACTCCCAAGAGGTTCCATGCCTCCTCTTCTCTCTTGTATTCATCGTCGACCATCTAGGAGTCCTCACAGATCTTTAGCATGCACGGAGAAGCAAGGCAGAGCTCTTGGTAACTTATTGGATCTCCAATTGCACCGCCAATGCATGGTAGAAGAAGAGGATCCTAACTCTATAGGTGACATTGGATGGGGCACCCCCGGCATCCATCCAACAATTGTGGTGCCACCACGTTATCCCACCGGAGCACAGAGGCTCAGTGGGCTCGAGTCTTGCCCAAAGCATATTGAGCAGGAATGTGTCTCGAGCTTTCTGCTCTAGTCCCAACCCGCCATCCAAGATTTTGTACATGTGCTCCTTACTTGAAGGCTAGGGAAAATTGCATCTAGGCCCCACATATTCTCAAGAATTGTAGAATGCTCCTCATCAGTCATTCGTGTCTCATGTGCCATGCCTAGGCAATTGCACAAAAGCCTGCTGACTTTAGGAAATTATAAATTTGTAAGTAACAAGGTCATTTTGTAAGATTTCATCTATCTATTTTGCATGTTTTCTTGCATTTATTCCCCTGTCACTTTTATTTATATCTTGAGTGTATGGAGTATATTTCATTTGACTTCAATTTCATTTTTATGATAATTTGATGCCTTATATGATGGCATGTATAATTTTCTAATTTGACACATAGGATATATTTCTAAGTTTATATTCTATTGTTTCTTTTCATATTAATTTAAATGCCATTAATTGAACTCGAATTTTTTATGCATCAATGGTTCATGTAGTTGAATTCTTGGTAATTACTCATTTTATTGATCACTTAGGGGAATACTTGTACATGTGTGCATGTTTGCATAGCATTACATATTATTGCATTTTAACTCGCACGAAACCAAATAAAAAATGCAATCTTTTTATCCATGCGTCATGCATCACATCACATGCATTGCATCATTTCATGTATTGTTTTATGCATAGTTTTTCAATTGACCTAGGTTGAGAAACAATTTCTTAAATTTATCATTAATTTCTAAATCATTATTAAAGAGGCTCTTATTTTTGTGTTTGACCTTGTAGACTTGCCAAGTAAAAAAATTCCACACATTTAAAAATGTGATATTCTGCTTGTTTTGTTTTCGCCTCCTGTGATAGGACAATTTAACATTATTAAAATAGGCAAAAACGTGTTCATCATGGCCCCAGAGAAGGATCGACTGACTCAAGTCAGAATCAATGAACTATTGTTTGAAGGATATTTTCCTATTCTTTGAGGGACAATATTGTGTTTGTAGGAGAAGTATTCCCAAGCAGAAATACAAGAGTGGCCTTGCCTACTATAATTCATCAGAGGGAGGAGGACACTATTTTGGAAAGCGGATCACTTGAAAGGTACTTTAATGTGGTTTCAACATGATGAATTTGTTTCACTATGCTAACGCCTTCATAAAGATATGTCCAATATAGTAGAAAATGGGAGGCATTGTTGGTCCCAAAGATGAGATGACAATGAAGCATATCATTGATGAATGACCATTCATCTACCTTTATTCTTCCATTTTTACTGAAATACATAGAATAACACCTATAAATACTACTAATTTACATAAATTAACAATGAACATTAATATGTAAGTAGTGTGCAAATGCCCATGATAAAAACCCAAAATAAAGAATAAATACAAGAAAAAAGGAAGTACAAAGATACTGATTGAGCCTAAGCCCCAAGACAAAGTCAAATAGTGACTAGGTCGGTCATGAATAAAGTAGGGGGAGATAATGACCAAATACTATATAAAATTCATAAAAACCCTAATTCATTTATGTACATTATTTTAATCAAATAGACACAAATTACACTATTTTATTGTTTACTATTCACATCTCAAAATATAATTTTTCATACACTTGTAATAATAATGCACATAAAATTAGAAGAAGAATAGCCCAAAATAAATCGTGCATAGTGCACATGGTACACACATATGAAAAAGCCACAAACTAAACTTCATTGATTAGTATCCACTCCATATGAACTCAAATTCAACCAAACTCACTTCCAATATGTTTAAAATTAAATAATCTATTAAATAAAAGTAGTTTCATTAAAAATGGATCAAACATACAAAAGACAGATTTCTGGGATACTATTGTACTAGTGCATCTGTACAAATAACTAATTATTTTATTATTTGCATTTTTGGTTTATTAATATGGTTAAATAATTGTATATTTTATATAATAAATAATAAAAATATAAACACAAATAAAAACATTTAGAAGACAAATACATTTGAATACATAGGTATACTATACCTATGAGATATATACACGTAATTAATTATACATATAAAAATAATATTAATAACATGTAAATGTGTATTGAATAATACTGAAAATATATAAAATATGTAAATATAACATGGAATACAAAATAAAAATATAATATATAAAATACAAGAATATATACCTTTATATGAATAAGAAAAAATCAACACATAATAAAGAATTTTGTAAAATTAAATAAAATCCTGATAAAATAGTTTACCAAATATGAAAAAAATCATGTTTTAAGTTTTATTTAATAAAATAATTTGCTACTTTATTTTATTTTTATGTTTTATCTATTTTGTCCTGACGTGGTCCTACATTAACCAATCAGGTGCGAGTGGGTACCCTAGTCAAGACCCCCTCATCATGTGAATCCAACATGTACATTCTGAACCCCCTCTCTTCACTGATTTCTCATGCCATGTCCTTACCTCTAATCACCTCAATTTCTTCACCATATCTAATCATCCCATCTTCCTCCATGTCACCATGCATGTAGGTCTCACCAATTGTAAATCCTTGAACTTGGCCATCTCTCGGATCCTATGCATATGACCTGACTCATCAGGAGGAAACCAACGAAATGTGTTTCATATGAATCAGGATGTCGTTTCGAGCCGTTATTATCTTATGAAGAAAGATAAGTAAGGAGGTTTAAGATGTCATTAACTCTAGACTACTTAATCAAGACTAAGGATAGTAATGATGTATTAAGGACAATTAATCACATTAGTGAACACTAATCATGTAGTAATCAAAGATAATCATGATTATTAAAACTTAATTATAATTAGCACTAATTCAGTGTCATTAGCGATAAGATTCTGGAAGGTTCTCGCTTAAACCTTAAGTTTAGGGATAAGCCTTGGCCAAAACCATGTTGCAACAATGGCTAAGGGTTAAACCATGGAATGGTTTACTAACTATAGTTAGTGTTTTCTGAAGCTTATAAGTATCAACTCATACCCATTCATTTTCTACAATTTCCACACCACCACTACCATAAGGGATAGGGTCGAGAGGTCGGGAGGATGAGAGGGAGGTGGGGAAGGAGCACTAGCAAAGCTCGACAGGGAGGACGAGGATGAGGAAAATGGTGTCATACTCTCCTAGTTGGCTTTGTATGGGAGGTAAGTAGCTCTTACTTGAGCTAGTTTTTCTATTAATCTTCCTTTCTAATTCATTTTATGTCGTGATTCGAGGAGAAATCTAAGCATAGACCTGCTCGGTTTCTAGCAGTTTGGTTGTTAATGAGAATAAGAGTTCTTTATATTACTCACACACCCTTGACAAAAGACATGTCTATTCTATAGTTTTTATCCATTTTATAGTTGTTTTGATGGAGGAATTAGTATGACGCCCTACTTAGGATTAGGCGGCTCGACCATCAATGAACCTTGCGATTCATCACATGCTTTGGTCACATAAGACACGTGGTGTCTTCTGGATCTCCATCATTTGCAGTTTTGTTAGATTCTTTCTGTTTCACTGTAGTCTTTCTTCTTGATGATATGAAAAAGGAAAATTATTCTATTTTTCTTTAGAAATATTTACAAATATAAGGGGAAACTCCATCAAAATTTTCATAAAAATATATCCCAATATAAGTGGTCACTCTACCAAAATTTTGTACAAATATATCCCGATACAAGGGGAAACACTGTCAAAATTTTCCTAAAAATATCATCTCTTAAAAGGGAAATTGGGGAAATTACGAGGGAAAATATGTTCTCTGTGTTCTTCTTGTTCTTCCTTTGTTCTTAACATTCTTGGTACATTCTTCATATTCTTGATACGAAAGTGAAATTAGATCATTCCAAGAGCCATAAATCACCCTTTCTGAAAATGAATCACAATAAAGCATGGCATACGTGAGAGAGCTCAATTAGGTAACGAAAGCATAACTTTTATTGTTGGGTTTTCATATGAGATCATTGAAATTCCGTATTTTCTGTTACTCGCTATGAAGTATCCTAATTTGGATATTTTTTAGAAAATATTTAAAGATGCTTTGTGATTCCTTCTAAACTAATGTCAAAGCATCGAATTGATGCAGTGTCTTAAAAAGTTAGGGTTTGGGAGTTAAAATAAGTATAAATATGAGTATATATACATATAAATTAATATGTGTGTAAGTCTATACACAATGTTGATGAATAAGAAAATCAAAGGTTTAATGGAGGAATTACATCACAAGAATTGATGAATATTGAAGTGGATCTTGAAAAGGATCATATGTTACATTAAGGATGACTGGGATTATAACTATGTGTCATGCATGCATCTTATAGGTTTGTTGGAAGGAAACCATATTGGTGTGGCCCTTCCTAGGTGGTACATGATTTCCCGATTATGATAAGCGCGCACGAAATGAATGAATGCTTCGCAACGCATGGTAACAGGTGCCAATATCTTTGGATTGAATGATAGGAAATATTTTTGTGCCATGTGGAGGCACGTGGTGGTATGATTAGCAGGTAGGTTATGATGACACTTGAAACAAATTGCTCGTAAAAAGATTAAGGTGAAAAAGGCATGTGGTTTTATATAACTGGGGCATTGAGGACAGAATGCATCTATGTATAACAGGAGATAGGGTATAAGGACCCTGGATTACTTATAAAAGAGATATTTTCAATGGTAGATTGGATGAATGGTTGAGGCCACGGGAAATGGCCTAAGCTCATCAAGTATCAACGTAATCTCCAATCTTATAATGTCCACAGCCTCAAGGTCTGTGTTGGGGAGAGGACCAATCCATAACGTAGATTAGAATGGATAAGAAATAAAATAAAAATAGAATAAAGGAACAACTATATAATTTGGCTTATTGAACCTTTCAAATACCATTCCTGATCTATGTTTCTTTTCTTTATTGAGTACTGACTCATTTCTTTCCAGACTCTTTTCAGTAGTTTAGTAATCTTATCTTAGTCCAAATGTTGGACATTGATCTGAATTGGAATTGGATGCAACGAGAAAAATATATTTACATTTTGATTTAATCAAACATCTTTGAGAGGTCCTCGAGATTTTCACTTGAAATATGATATCAATATCCAAGTCACTATACATGGAATGTACAATCACCTTGTCCTTATCTCCAAGAATCCACGGAGAAAGAACATTATTTTTAAAAGAGTTCAAGAATAATTCCATTGTTGATGATGTATATGAGTATTTGGAAATTGTTGATTAAATGTAATTGAATTATCATGAATAATATGACTATAATTCATATTATTTTACACATGAGAATAGTCATCCAAGATAATAAAAAATAATATTTAGTTATCAAGGATATGATTAATATGTATATCACTATCCATAATAATTATAAATATTATAAATGTGATTTACACTATATTGGAGAAATTTAATTGTAAATAGTATTTGGGAATTAAATGTTGATGTTAATTGGATTCACATTGAAGAACCAATAGTAAATACATTTTGCATTTTATATTGGTGGTTTAATTTGATTCATAATCATCAATGGCATGATTGAAATTATCACAAAATAATTTTGAATTATTTTGGTAAATAATTATGAAACAGAAGTTGTTGTACATGTGGACTATTTGATTATATATGAGATCTTATAAAATATGTAACGAGAGAGTCTCCTTGCCCTAATAGGAGTGAACGACTGCCTTGAGTCCTGATTCTTGGTGGTTGTCCAACCTATGTATGGAAGGAGGCCTGCTCTCCTTCCAAGTAATTCCATATTGGTTGATTTAATTTTAATTATATTATATTGATGGATATTCATTATATTTAATGTATTTTCTATTTAATTATCTATTGTCACAAATTTATGCAACAAAATCATGGCCATTCACTTGATAACACAAATTAATCATACCATTGATTATGTGTGCATATGGATTGGGATCGAAGGACATCTAATTTAATAAAAGAAAGGCTAGACCTAGTTCTTTCTCCCACAACAAGAAGAATCAACAAATTGCTCTCTCTCTCACATTATTCTTATATATGTCCAAGTTCCTTTATCTCAAACCCTAAGTGGTTGTCCATTTTGTTGTCGTTAAGAACCTCATCGTCATTGCAACGTTGTTGTGCTCCCAGATCAACTGCTCGTGGATCTCAACCTTCTTCAGTGCTTCTTGCTCGTAAGGAAGGATATCAATTTTGTGAAATGAAATAAGTATACTTCACACTCATATCATCAACTCTAATTACGGTATCTAGGTGTCTCATCCATGTGCCCACAAGTTCATCCTTCATTGGATCGGACTTGAGACATGCGATCTCTTCGCTTAGAGACATGCAATCATAGTCATGCTTCAAGAGGTAATACTTTGTATTATTTGTGATATTTATGGAATTATTTTATAATATTTCTCACAACATATGGTTTCATCTAATTAAAAATTTTAAATTTCACTGCACATTGCAACTAGATGACTAGATGCTCTAGATCTTATTTGATGCGATCTACACGCTTCTTGATGAGGAAAGGTATAACCCTATCCTTCAAGTGGTATCAAATCCCTTTTTAAACATCTTGAATCAGATTCAATCCTTAAAGGAATAAGGTTTTATATATCATATGCATGGGGACTCGTAATTTTTTCATAAGATGCATGTTTCAAATCGTTTTTCACTAAAAATGAAAAGCTACTATTTATGGACTATTTGGATGAATTTTTTAGATAATAAAATGTATTTAGAATTACAAAATATTTTCTCGAATCAATAGCCAATAGTTGGCAACAAAGGTGTATAAATTAAAATTCGTAGCGCTCTCGCAGTGATATTGTTTTGCATATATTCACGGATCCATAACAAATTAATTTTTGTTTACTATTTTCTCGAAATGAAATATTAAATAAAATCTTCAATTGAGTAGAGAATTAATTTAGCAAATTTGTCGAATGTATTCGTGTGATTACGACTCTATTTGCCCTAGATATTCCATATTTCGAGGAGATGGGTTGGATGATGATTGGATCAACACAATTACTTTCGTATTGTGTTTAACATTCGATGTAAACCAGGAAATTATGAAATTTACATGATTAAATTGATTCCTAATATTTATGGAAAAAATTTATTAAATGTCAATCATCATTAAATGATTGTTTCATGATAAAATCCTAGTTTAACCTACAATAGTTGTAAGTCTAATTTTACATGCAAAACATGTTTGCTTTATATGATTAGAAAATTAGGATCTCAAAATTGTTTTAAGATGCCTAAGATATCTATGTGATTACTATATAGTGTAATACCATTCATTAAAGGAATGATCCATAAGACCACAAATGCGCTGATCTAATGATTGTTCTTCGTGAGTCGTTATGGTGATGGTGTATAGGATGCCGATATTCTGATGGTTACTTAATTGGCACCGTACATAGCATTTAGAGTGTAAGCTCTCCATTTTTCATTATCTATCCAACATGGATTGATCCATTTCAACGAAAGGATAATATGAGTAAATAAAATTGTACACCAATTACTAAAACTCTAGATAAAAATATGTACTTGTGAGTGCTAATACAATATGATAATATTAAGAAAATCCTATTATTTGTTGGTTGATTGATTGAGTTGATAGTTTATTTATTATGATTAAATAAATTAGACCCAATTGAAATAAACACTCTATTATATATAGAAATGTAGTTCCCTCGAAAGAATTAATTATGTGAATATGATTCATAATGATTAACTAAAATTTGAATGAGATATGGAGGATCCTATAAATGAAAACCATGGTCTCCCGTCAAGAAGAAGGGTTCTGTCACCAATTGTACGTAGGAGACACCAATATGAAGTCATAGCTCCAATGTATAAGAGCATATGGATCGAGCTCTTTTCTTCTCGAAAGAATAAGGCCGTATGCATAGTGACCTCAATTGTATCCCTCATATAAATGAGATATTATTGGATTGTGCATAGTGAGTTCTATTCTTGTTGATGGTTATTCAATTAACAATGGGTCAAAATCACCTTAGGAGTGGTGGGCCTGGGTATTAAAGATCGAATTGGGAAATGCAAGTTGGACTTGCAAGAAGGAATGGGTTCCCGCTTCTTTTTACCCAAGTTGAATTTTCTCTTATAATTGGGATATAATAAAGGTAAAAAAAGGACATCCCATATCTTGCTAGAGATATCACAATTTGTATATTTATTGCATTGAAAGGTTGATAAGGGAATGGACTCTGAGTTTAAAAGTCTAGACTAACTTGATTAAAATCCTTAATCAAAGTATTTAAATTTGAATATATAATTATTTACATATTTTAATATGGTTCATTCTTAATCTCATATGTAAATCCATGAAACCACTCCGTAGGCATCTGAATGTCAACTAATTGACCAGACCCAGTTATAGACTTGATATGAAACTTGGAGCTTGTTCTTTCTGCGGAGCACATTGGCTATGTGCTCACCAAGAACAAGGATACAAACCCGACGTAAAAGGATGAAATGTTTGATGAAAATTTTAATAAGGACCACTCACTTGTTCTATGTTATATTTCAGGGTCTCTATCTAATGTGCTTCAGAAGAAACATATAGAAATAAATAATGCCCATGATATAATGCTGAATCTAAAAGAAGCTTTCAATGATGTGAACTTCATAGAGTGTAGTTGGAAGCATGGGTTCGAGAAGAGTCTGACTCAATAATTGAAGAAGAAAAGTAAAAAAAGTTGACTCATATTCTCCTGCTTCCACAAATCCGATGTCCAATAAAATAGATGTTTATCATGTGATCCTGAGGCCAATCATTCTTGCAATAAATGTTATTGTATTATTTGATTTATCAATAAAAGTAATTGATTCTTTTAACTCCCTTTCTGATATTAAAAGAATGAATGCACTATAAGGTCCCTCTATAATTAGGGTTATGTACCATGGACAATTTAAAGATCATACAACTGTTGATTCGTTAATTGAGTCATAGAGGCTGGTGCTTAGATGAATATATAAGGAGTTGGATTGAGGACTCATCAAACACCATCAAATGATTATTAAGAAATGATCTCCATCCCGAGAAGGAGATGGCAATCTTTTCTCAATAGGATGATATTTGACCGACCTCGTGATGCATGTACTATGCATGGAAATAGTGATTCAGAGGTGTCAGATTAGTTGAGTCAAAGGGTTGACTTGATGAGATCGAGATAACCAAAGTCCTATATCAAAAACCGTCACGATATAGGCACACATCCTCTGACCAGAGATAAATGTGTTTCTATATGTCGGAGTGTGTACATTTGGCAGAACAATAGGTCGTTGAACTAACCAAGGTCTATACACCAACGAGCTAGTGTGCATGTAAGGGCATACGGGTAATACAATCACTCAAAGGGATCATACAGGTTCACTTGTGAACTGGAAGACATGAGCTCACACATGAGGTATTGCGACCAATCAAACTCCATGCATGGTCATCATGCTTCGGAAGCATGACAAGAATTTGAAGGTATGATATATGCTTTGGGAAAGAATATGATTAATACCGACTCCCAATGACCAAGATTGAGAAACTTTATGATGAAACCCTAAAGATGATAGTGCAAAATTAATCTATATCTTTGGGTTTATCATAGATCTTCCAGTATGCAGGATGTGCAGGTATTTGAAATACCTGAGGGTGATGTTATCATAAACGAATGTATAACCATGGCGCTTCCATTGAGGGAGTGATGAAACAGGTTTGTATTTTTGTGACTCCTCTCAGTAGAGAAGCAATATGAACATAGATCTGAATAATATTCAAATGCAATGAGAAGATTAGATTTATGGTCTTGATTTAATCAAGCATTTATGATAGGTCCATGAGATATGGATTCGAGAAGTGATCTCAATATCCTAGTCACTGTAGATGGAACATACAATCGCCCTGTCCTTATCTCCAAGCATCTGTGGAGAAAGCGCATTATTCTTGAAAGGGTTCAAGAATAATTCCATATTGAGTTATATCTAAGCATTGAGAAATGGATAATTAAATATGATTTAATTATCTTGAATGATGTGAATTTAATTCACGTTATTTGAAAGCATGAGAAGATGGTACAATATAATTAAATGTGATTTAATTATTATGGATGAGAATAATGTGGATAGTGGTATCCAGTTACTCATAATATATTATAAATAAGATTTATAATGTATTGGAGAGAGTTTATTATGATTTATATTTGTTGATTAATTATTTGTATGAATTGGATTCACATAGGATTATTAATCTAAAATGTAAAACACATTTTATTTTGAGTTATGAATGTGATTCTCAAATTTTCAATGGCAAGATTGCAATATTCACAAAATAATTATGAATTATTTTTGTAGAATGAGTTACAACAATTGTTGTTGTAGATATTGGAGATACATGGAATACAAATTGTGGCCAACCTTTCCTAATAGGAGAAGGGACGGCCACCAATTCCTATAAAGAAAAGGTGGTCGTTCACCCCTCGTATATGGAAGGAGAGAATATCCTTTCCATTGTCTCCAAGTTTAATTGATTTAATTTTATGATTAAAATATGATGATTTATCAATACATATTTAAGCTAAAGTAAATTAATCATTGTTTTGTTTTCCAACAACATCTTAGCCATTGAAAGAAGCACAAATCAATCTCATCCATTGATTTTATATAGTCCATGGATTGTGATCCATGGACTCCAAAAACCCTATATAAGAAGAGGCACCCCTTGCTCTTCTAATGTTTTTACAAGTTTACAACAAGCTCTCTCCTCTCTCTCGTTCTCACGACCTCTCTCCCTTTCTCACCATTGGTGGTCGTCCACCCAACCCTAGAGGGAAGAAGAGTCCATCGACGCTTCGTCGTTGTGTTATCGCCTCGACTGCCCTTGGTTCTCCATCTTCTTAGGTGTGCCTCACTCACAAAGAAGACATTCGATATCGTATGATGAGGTCATGAGTTTCCTTTCTTTGATCTACTTCTTGGATTGCGAGGAGCACGCAACTCATCACCGCGTTGGCAAGCATCTCCTCCGAAGATCGGACTTGAGACAGGAGGTCTCTTTTCTTATAAGCTTGATTGCAACCTGATGAATCTATGATTCATCAATCTAAATGTTGAAAATAGAGCTTTGTTCTTGAGTAATTAGTTGCATTTCTTCACTTATATTGCATAATTAGCATTCGTGCATGTGTAAATAATATGTGCATTTTAGCATTCATATTTGCATTAAATAAGGAGTTAAATTCACTTGTAAATATTCATCTGTATATTAGATAAAATCACCTATTTGTATATATAATATACTAACTACAAATTCAATAAATTCATCTCTATAGTGTATATATTTCTAACACTAATAAAAGAAAAATATCAAAAAATGCTAACTTTTAAAATTGTCTAATAAAACCCAAATCCAAGTTTGAGACCTACAACCTTAAAACACACATATCTCTCTCATACAGTATTTGATTTAGGTCTACACACTTTTAAAGTAATATACATTTAAAGACCTACAAAACAAGACTAATTTCATAAAAATCGAAGATCGTATGTGAAACTTGGAGTTTGGGCCCCTATTGTATATTGTACATATTGACCATAATACCCTCCATTTTATCTTTTTATTTCTTAGTTATTAAAAATCTAAAAAAATAAGATTAAGGTGTAAATATTTCTTTCATATTTTTATAACTTTATTTCAATTTTCTTGAATAAAAAATGACAAAAAATGCAAAAGATAAAAATGTGGTATTTTATACTTATAATATACCACCCAAAAATACACTTTGTACATATGATTTCATTTGATTTTCGACCCTTCATAAAAGTTATAGATCTCATCGAGACGAGTAACTTTTGTGTTGACCACTTTTTGATTTGAATATTTTTTCATTTCTTTTTTATTTTCTTTACATTTAAATTTTTTTATTTTTCTGGGTACGATACATGGTAGCTCCTTGAACTGCCACGTGCCACCATATTTTTTATTTTTTATTGTTTTATTAATTTCGTATTTTATTTTATTTTATTTATTATTATGTATTCTAATTAATTATTTATTTTTATATATTTATTTTCCCTACATTATTTTTAGTAGCCTACTTATTTACTTTATTTATTTTATTTTTCTTCTCCTTTTACTTCTTCTCTACTCCAACTTCCCATCCAAGTCACCACTTTCTCCAAAACTCCTCCATTTTCTCCACTTTTTTCTGACTTCCTCCTTCTCCTCTTTTTATTCCCATCACCCTCTTCATTCATTTCCATCCGTCGTTTCGAGAGAAGAGAGGTCGAACGCCTTTAACCTTCAGGTGACAACTGTAGGAGAAGAGTTAAGCGACGAAAATCTCAAGGCGAGATCCAGTGGTATGCATTATGGTCACGAGCTTCACAAGGCTCGTTGAAACTTTGGAGCACATGCTGTCTCCTTGAAGCAACAACCGAAGTCCAGCATAGCAGGTTCGCAAAATTCAACCAATCATAGGTAAGTATCTCTTTATCCTCACTTCATCATTTTTTTTATCTAACGTCGTTTGTTTATTTTGCCTATCATCATATTTTCACAAACACCATTTTCATTATCATTCATCATTCACCACCATCATATCATCCATCATCGCTATTTTATTTCAAGTTTTTAATCATCACACTTAACTCTATCGCCACCGTCACCATCATTTTACTCCTACATTTTCTTTCTGTTTAAAAAAAATTCAAAAAAATACTTAAAAAATAGAAAAAAGAATTGCACTCCAGCCGCTCCACGCCAATACCCCCATGGGCGCCTCCCCACCTGCAGGCCACCGCCTTCAGCGTGCCTTCCAGCAGCGCCGCCCGACCACAGTCAGCCCAACTAGGCCGTGCAGCCACATCTAACAGGTCGCGCCCCTCGCATAGCCCTCTCCCTCGACGCCGCTCCCTTCCCTGTCCTGCGGTGGCCCGCCAGCCGCTCTGCTCCTCTGCCATCGAGCATGTCGTTGTCCCTCTGCCCCCGCAAGCCACCCCGCTTGACCCTACGGCGTCGTGCCCTCATGGGACCCCAACCCTCTCCGCCACACGCGCTCGAGCTGCCGCCCTCCAGCCGTCACGCTGCCCTAGCCGCCTACCTGCGGCTCCAGCCCGCCCCAAGGTGCACAGTTAGCCCATGTGTGGTAGGGCCCCGCACCCGCTCGACCGTGAACATCCTTCTCCTCTGCGGCCACCCGCCGTAGCTCTCCATCGTGCCCTAGACATCGCCAACTGCAACAGCACGCTGCCAGCGGCGCTCCACCAGCACGAGTCCATCGTGCGCCCTCGACCATGTGTTTCCGCTGCTGCCCACAACTCCTCGTGCGCAGCGTGCGCCTCAGCCACCACGTGGCTCTCGACCGCCCCGCTGCCTCTCGATGACATGCTGCCCCTCAACGTCACGCACTCTCCACACAGCCCTCGCTGCCAAGCCTTCTGGTTGGGTTCGTTTGGTTGCGCACGGGTTGGGTTGGGGTACCTTGTGGTGAATAGTAAACTGTGAGGAGGATTGAGAAGTTGGAAGGAGGGATACCTCGGGTTGGACCAATCCAACCCTGCAACCAAATAGAGGGGTTTGTTTGGATTGGGTTGGGGTACTCGTGTGAATAGTAACTGTGAGGAGGATTTTGAGGGTTGGAAGAAGGGGTACCCTAACCCAACCCTGCCCAACTCTGCAACCAAATGAACCCTAAGGAATAAAATGTCATCTTATTATCTTTATTTTAGCGAAAATTGCAATCTCATCCCGTTAAGTTTATTTATTTGCGAAAGTGCCCTTAGGCACAACTTGTTTGACAAGTTTTGTTGTCTTTAGTGCACATACATCCTTGAATTTATGCATTTATTTGGACATCTATTTTGCATCAAATTTTAACACAAAAATAGTATTTTGTTGAGTAATTAATTCTATACAATGTGGCTATTCAATTAGATTTTTGTGAGCATTGGATAATTAACTAAAATTAGTTTAATGGAAAATTGAATATTTTACTTTATTTTATGATCTGTAATTCATATTTAATTACATATTTCTCCAAAAAATTCCAAAAAATCATTTGTGATGTTTTTAGTTGTGCTTTAATTGCTGTCCAAATTCCATCTAAATTAGAGTTGTCTTGTGCATAAAATAATTTATTGAGTGGTTTTTGTAATTGAATTTTAGTTAAATCCAAAACTATTATTTTTTTGAAACTTATTACCTTATAAAATACATGTATATAATACTAACTCCATATTCTTACTAACTTAGATCTGTGTGTAAATAATGTACATTTATTACTATTTTAAACAAAAACAATAAATAAAGAAATAAAGAAAAAAAATAAAGAAAACAAAAAAGTAAGACTATATATATGTAATAGATACAGGCTGACCTTAACCCTAAAAGAAGGTCAAGACTTGACCTGATCGACCACGAATAATGTAGGGGGAGCTACAATCCTTAATAAGAAAATCTAAAACAATGTGCTGTAAATATTTATATAATTACTCTATTTTATTTGTACATAAATTGACCTCAATTTAAATAATTTAAAAAACAAAACTTGAAAATAAATTTTTTATAAATAATAAAAATATTTGCAAAATTAAATCACGTAATTATAAAAGTAACCACATCCGAAAAGAAGCCATAAATCAATAATTCAAAGACCAGTTCTGGTTCCATATATATTCAAAGCGAACCAACTCACTTTCATTGTATTATAAATTAAATTATCTTTAAAAAAGTTATGGTTTCATCATTTTTGGAGTTACGGATTAAAATACGATAATCTGGGGTTGTTTGTGCAATTTTACCAGTTATTTGTACATATTGTATTTGTAAATAATGGAAAATATTATCTAATAATTATTTAAAAATAAAAATAAAAAAATTTAAAAACTTATTTCCTTATTTGACTATGTATATAATGTACCATCTGTATATGTATATAATCAATTCCTATAAATAGCCATACAAAAAAACTAAAAAATAACATTTATTATTTAATTTAATAAAGTTAGGAAAATAAATAAAAATTAATTATGTTTATAATTCTAATTTCTTTCTCAACTCTATCTGATATCAAAAAATTTTCCTTATCTTTATCTCATTTTAAATTTTGAATTTCTAATTCGTTTCTTATCTATTAATAGGGCTACTCCTCCCTCATTTTAGCTTCATCAATCTTTGGTGAGTGGAGTCTATTCTCTGAGAGCTATCTTGTCGTAGAAAGGTGCATGGACTCTGAGTCATCTGGTGACAACAATTATGCGTTCGTTGAGGCAATTACCATTTCCATCTGCTCCCAGGGTGAGATCCGTATTTTTTTCTTGTTTTTCATCCAAGTTATTCTTAGTTTAATTTTTTCATTTTTCATTTCATCGTTTTTTCACTACATCTTATAATCCGTCACATTTGATCTGCCATAGATTTCGATTTCATCTCACATTCTTGATCTCTCCATGTTCACATTCTACCTCACACGATCTTTCAACTCGGGTCACGTACGGTGGCCAGAGATCCGGATCTATACATCATCATTCGTAAGATCCCCATTCATGTATTCCATTTTGAATTTTGGGATTGAACAGTCGTGCTCACGTCCTAATTTGTTGATAAATAAAAAATAAAAAATATTTTTGTAGGATAAAATACATAGTTTTTGAGATACCACGACCGTCACGACAGCTGCGCACCTCCATGACGGCGCCACTCCACTTAGAGTGGAGCGCGCATCCAAATCCATTTCCATCTCCATCGTGATCCCCCTTTACCACCAGATCCTCAACGAGCAGCACTGACCTCCCTCTTGTCGTTGTAACCTCCACTTGCACGAAGGAGCATGCACCCCTTCTCGAAGAATCGAGCCTACGAGCCCACCGACCTCACAAGCACTTGACTCCCCTCCGATCACGTGCACCCGCCACCACCGTAGCTTGGCGTGGAGAAAGAAGATAGGGGCGGTGGTGACCCACCTTTTGTTTGAAGAGAAAGAACGATCAAGCCCAAGAACAATAAAGCTTAAAAAAGAATTGAGTAAATTACGAAAATCTCCCATGTTTGTTTCATGTTATTTATTTCATATAGAAAAAATAACTATTTGCATTTCAGTCCCTGTGATCTAGATTTTTAATTTCTTGTGCTTTTATCATTAAATAATTATTAGTTTTGTTCAAAAAACTCTAAGAAAATTATGCTATGCTTTTGTTTGTATGTTCTATCTCGTATGTAAATTTCATCACATTTTCTTTTTATTTTATATTTTTAAAAAATAAAAAAGTACATCATATTCTCTCTCTGAACTTGAAAATTCCATAAAAATTAAAATATTACGTAAAAAATTCCAAAAAAATAGATAGTGTATTTCATTATCATTTAATTTCTCAATTTTCATGCATTATTTATTTATAAAATACAAAAAAATGCAAATACTAAAAATCTTAAAAAATTCATATAAATTGTAGACAAAAATAAAAATGTGATTTCAATTCCTTGTATATTTCGTTTACTTTATAGGAAAACTAATTTTCGCAGTTTTTGATTTCATTTCATATTTTTAAATTATGAAGTAGTTATGTTTGTTCACTATATATATTATCATGTTCTTATTCATTTTCAAAATCCTAAAAAAATTTAAAAACTTTGAAAAATTACAAAAATAGTAAAAATTCAAAAAATACAAAATATTTTATTTGGATATTTTTGAGAATTTTATTATATTTGAAAAAACCAGAAAAACATGTTGCTTCTCTTTTGTGAATAAACTTTCTTGAGGAATTATATTTTTTAAAATTAATAAAATTGAAAAAATTAAAATAATTTAAACTTTGAAAATTATCAAATAAAAAAAGGAATAAAAAATTTAAAAAGTTTAAAATAGAAAAATTTTGCAAAAATAAGGATAGTTAGTATTTGTAATTCCTTTTTCCTTTAATTGATTTTTCAATTATATGAGAAACCTTCGTGAATTGTATCCTCCCTTTTGACCTGCTATTCTCGATTGTAAATATTTATTTATATTTTACACATTATTTCATTATTCATATTCACTATATTTATTTCACTTTTCTTACTCATATTTGATAATTTTGTTTCTTACACATTCTCTCTTTTCTTTTTCATGCGATGACACGCAGAGCGAAGGAGGTGATCCTAGGAGAGCCGTAGCACCCAAGCGAAGCGGAGGCAATTTGATTCTTCATCAAGCCACATGAGATTGTGAGAGGAGGAAAAGTAGAATTGAAAGAGATAAAAAAATAGACTTTGTTTTCTTTATTTCTAGCATTTGAACTCTTGTAAAGAGACATTCATTTGTTGAGGGGTATGTTTTGCCAAGTGCCGGTGCATTTTTGGGGACGTCATCTGTTTTGTTTTCATCGCCTTATTTTCTTTGTTTCACACCGATTTCATGAGATAGGTATTGCTTGCATTAATTAATTTGCTTGAGCCAGGTAATTAATTAGATCTAAACACCCTAAATAAGAATTTTTGTACCTATACAATAGAGTGTAATTGGACTTAGTCAAATTTAATTGGTTCTTGCCCATTAATAGAAGCTATTGTTAGGACGGTTAACATGCATCACATAGGTTAGTTTTTTTTGTATTTAAATTCTGCGTGGATCATTTTGCATGTAGAGTGCAGGAGATAAGGTACACATCTCTTTAACATTGCATACATCATTGTATTTTATCGTGCACTAGCATTTCCAATCTACTTCCTTGTTTTAAATTACATAAGGAAAAAAGGAAATCGGACATTCGATAGGTGAATTATTGCAAATACTCAACTGAAGTGCTAACTGCCTAAAATTCGTGACTGCTAAAGAAAACTTGGCCCTAAAATAAACGTAAGGAAAAATCATTATTTTGGAAAGAGTAACCCCCTCATTGAATTCGTTTTAAATTGCTCGCATACACATTAAGGTTTGTGCCCAAATCCCATAATCCAACCTAAGTGTTCGTACAACTTTGTGTTTGATCACCTAACTCTAAAATTGCAAAGATAAGAGACCGAACTTTCACGGTCTTCATTGAGCTGAGTTGGTGAATTGGGGCTTTGTAGTGTGTTTTATTGCTTGTGTTCATACTAGATCCTTCTACGTATTTGCACATTTTCTTAACATCTTTTGACTTGACCCTCGTGCTCTCCTAATCATTTTCTCTTGGTTTGGAGATGGTCGACTGAAGTTATTTAATCTGATCTTCGCGGAATTCTTGTACCCTCCAGCAGATACACATTTCATTTCCCAGGAGGACTTTCCTCCTAATTTTTATGTATATCTGATTAACCCATTATTTCAGTAGTCGGAATTTTATTCTCACCCACTCTCATTCCACTCACCTGATCCTGGGATTTTTGAGTCACCTTTCATGATGTCCACACTTGCGACCCTGAATCAAATGACGAGCATATGAATTCAAGGATTAGAAATCTATTCTGCATAAATAAGAGACAAAATGATGCTCCATTATTTGAGGTTATGGATTCGCTTGAGGATTATCACGGGATCTTGCAATCACTTAAAATACAAAAAATGAGAAAATTTTAGAAATCCAAGAAGATTTCAGGAGACACATTATTTATTCATCTCATGAGGAGAGAGCACCCATGCCAAATTATTTTCCCACACATTCATTCTCCACATGTCCCACCTTTGACCATGAGGATGCCACTCTATAGACTGCCCTTGGTGATCCTTGTATATATGCTAATTCTGATCTCCTCCCTTGTATGGAGGAGGTTCAAAAATTCAAAAAATGTTGACTGAACCTGAAGTAGTGGCTACTATTCATGAGATCATTAAAGCCCCACTTCAACAGGCCATGACCCATTTATTTGCTCCTCAATCCAAGAAGAGAAAGCATAGGAGCAGATCTGAGCATCACATCTTGACCATGGCCATTGCTTACACCTTCTCTCCCCATCCACATTTTAAGAAAGAGAACATTGCCACACCTCTTGCGAGTTGCTCCATCTCTGACTATTCTTGTGACAACACTTTCCTTGACGGCGATGCTTTAATCAATATAGTACCCTTCTATGTGATATAGTCTCTTCATCTTGGGCCACTCTAAGAAAACCAGGATGATAGTTCAATTTGCTGATGGATCTATTAAGGGTATTTTAGAAAACACTGTCATTTTTATTCAGGGCATAAACTTCACTTCTAATTTTGTCATATTGTCCATGGAGACCACCACTCCTATGAAACACCCACCAATCATCTTGGGATGAACTTTCCTTGCCTCTGCTAGAGCTGTTATTTATTATGTATCAGGATAGATTCGCTTTCATTCTTATGTAGGGAGCAATGTGTTGATCACTACACCATTAATGACCATAAATCTGCATCCCATGAGAATGTGCTCGTGTTAGACAACCCAAGGACTTTGACCTTGATGATAATATCAGAGATTTTTGTTTAATGTTGGATGATGCTGAGACCAAAGAATTCCTCTTAAAGGAGGAAGACTCAGAAAGCAGAGACCATGGAGTTCCCACTTCTAGTATGTGGCGATGCATTGATGACATCCACATAATTTACACAATAAACACCCTAGAGCGGACGACAGACTCTGAGACTAGAGACTGACATGATTTGAATACTTTCACCGATGAGTCTGTTCCTTTTCACCTTTATTTAGATGAGACTGATAAGACTGAATTTGATTTGGTTGCTTTTATAAAGGAATTTGGGCCTTTTGATGATCCAATAGAGGCTCGTCAAGATGGAATTGATCTTACTTTTTCGGATAATGAGTTCGAGCCTTTTTACTTTGATATTGATGAGAGTTCCCTAGCCAGACATGATTATACTACTTTCACTGACCGATTCGTGCCTGCATACTTTGAGATTAATGAGGATACATTCCCGGTCGATCCTGAGCAATTTGTGTCTAATGTTGACCATGATATCGACCAACACCTTTCATATCCATTCCATAGCGATCTTGCAAGAAGGTCCGCTTTCGACCTTCTTGACCTTTGTACATCTACTCCTCTTGTATATCCTTTTGTTTCATTCTTTCTTCTCCCGTTTCATTGTTCACCCTTTTCATGTGTATATATGCTATACTTAGGATGTGCTTTATCCTAAGTATAGGGGGGATGATTTGTGTTGTTCATATTCATCCTGTTCATCACTCTTGTTGTTGCTTATACTTCGGGATACTCTACCATAAGTAGAGGGGGAGTGATATTGTTCATATCGTCTTTTTGTGTGTTTTTTCTGTTGTAAATTCTCTTCATCGATTTTTCCCTTTTGTACAGTCTAACATACTTAGGATTACTTTATCCTAAGTATAGGGGGATCACCAATTTCTATTCTTTTCATGTTTTCTTTGAGTCGTTGTAGCATAGGAGTCTTTTCACTTTTCTATACTTAGCATGATTTATGTCTTTCTTTGCCGCTCTCTGATCACTATGAGGACATAGTTTGAGCTAAATATAGAGGGTGTCGTATATATTGTATATATACTTTAGACATAACTCATACTTTTAATATGATTATTTTGGGAATATGTATAAAAATTCATAAAATCCACGTGTGTATATAAACTTTGGTCACCTTCTATAAAAGCAAAAAAACAAAACAACAAAAAAATACAAATATATATATATATAAACAAAACTAAAAACAAAAAAAGGAAAAAAATATTTTTGTTATTAACAAAAATTTCCTTGTATATACTTGTATATATTACTAACCCTTTTCTTTAGAAAAAACCTAAAAACTACAAAACCAAAAGTATATAAAAGATTTACGAAAAAAATCTCTTGTCACATGTGCATCATTTTTTTCTTTCTTTCTCGAAATCCGTAAAAAGTCAAAAATTGGAAAATTGCTAAAAAAAATTGCTTTCTTTTTGCATTGAACATATTTCTAGCATTTACATGTGCATTTTTAAGGATAATATTGACATTTAAACTATGTCTGGAATAAAATTGAAGAATGGAGCTTAGTTAGAACTAATGAACTTAATTTTAGAGGAACCTTATAAGAATTGGAATTAAGAGTTTTCAGGTCCTAGTGAATTAAAATTTTGAGTCCATAAGACTATATTCATATGTCATCTTTATTAGCCTAAGTAAAATATTTAACAACACACGCATGATTCTTTCAGACCGTGGTTATCTTGGACAAACACTCTCACGTAGATTTTCATGGAGGAGGTAGTGAGGATTCATAATCTTTTAGCTTGAAGTAGTATACGAGGGTAGTATATCTAGGCAGAACCTCTTGTCTTCCTTTAGGGAGGGAGTGCGTCTCAACCTAGTCTGGTTGCCTTGAGGTCTAACGACAGGATGTTGTGTGGTTGCAATAATACTTCAAAATAGGAATAGTCTACTAGCCCAAGAGGAAAAACTCCTTATGTACATGTTGTACTTTGTATATACTTTTTAAAAAAAGAGAGAGAAAAATGTAGAATATCCAAAAGTGGATAGGCCTGATTGAAAAGTAAAATGCATGTCGGAGTGTATATGCAAGTGAAAAAAATAAAAATAATAATAAGAGTTTCAAAGTCAAAATTTTGTAAGCTTGCAGCGGATGACTTGTCTACACTGGTCATGCATCCAAGGATAGATAGCTACACTGGTTACCTTCCATTCTCTTATTCATCCCCTCTTCTTGAGCTGGTTGTACTTGAACTTAGAAGGGAATATCTCCACTCCTCTATGAAAGAGTTGCTAGAATGGGGAAATAGAGTTACCTTTTTGAGGGAGGCTATTTCTTTGCTACTTTTGAGATGGGGAGCTATATTTCACTTACACCATACATGTAAATATCCCTAGTCATAAGAATTTATGTATGTAGACTTGTTCTGACCTGACTGTTGAGGAGACCTAAATAGGAGTCTTGTGGAACTTAAAGGCCGTTAGGTTTTAAATCCATTTCCCATTAAGGTTCCGCTACACTAATAATATAAAGGTCTGACAGAGCTCCATACTATAATTTTACGCAGGTAAGTTTAATACTCAGTATTGTCCTAATCTCTTTATTTTTCCTTTTTTTTTCTTTTATCGCTTAGTCTTTAAAATAAGTGTTTGCTAAGGGACTAGTAAAGGTAAAGCGTATGGGGATGATGAATATGCATTTCATCATCTTTATTCATTTATTTTTGCTTAAAACGCCTTAAAAAACACATGTATATAATACTAACTCCATATTCTTACTAACTTGTATCTTTGTGCAAATATTGTACATTTATTATTATATTAACCTAATAAATAAATAAAGAAATAAAGAAATAAATGAAAAAAATTGAAAATAAAAAAGAAAGACTATATATATCTAATATATACAGGCTGATCCGAACCCTGAAAGAAGGTCAAGACTTGACCTGATAGAGAATAAAGTAGGGGGAGATAGGGTCCTTAATCAAAAAATCCTTAAAAATGTGTTGTAAATATTTGTATATTTACACTATTTTATTTGGACATAAATTGACGTAAATTAAATAATTTTCAAACCAAAAATTGATAATAAAAATGTTTTCTAAATAATAAAAATAATTGCAAAATGAAATAATGTACAGAATAAAAGTAACCACATCCGGAAAAAACCATAAAGCGATAATTGAAAGACCAATTCCAGTCCATATGAACTTAAATTGAACCAAACTCACTTCCATTGTATTCTAAATATATTATCTTTTAAAAGACCATGGTTTCATAATTTTGGAGTTACGATTTTGAAGACAATTTTCTGGGGTGGTTTGTGCAATTTTACCAGTTATTTGTACATATTGTAATTATAAATAATGGTAAATATTTTATAAAATTTATTTTAAAACTAAAATAAAAAAATAAAAAAAATAATTTTTTAACTATGTATATAATGTACCATATGTATATAGTTTATGTCTACAAACAATTCCCTAAAATAATCACACCAAAAAATAAAAAATAACATTTATTATTTAATTTCATAAAGTGAATAAAATAAATAAAAAAATTATGTAAATAATTCTAATTTCCTTTCTTAGCTCGATCTTATTTCTATTTTTTCCTTATCTTTATCTCATTTTAATATTTGAATTTCAAATTCTTTTCTTATTTATTAATATGGCTCCTCCTCCCTCATTTCAATTTGATCCATCTTTGGTTAGAGGAGCCTATTCTCTGAGAGCTATATTGTCGCAGATGGGTCCCTAGCCTTCAGGTTGTTTGGTGATAGCGAGTCGGCACTCGTCGTGGCGATTATGGTTTCCACCCGCTTCCATAGTGAGATCCATATTTTTTTTCTTTTTTTCATCAATGTTAATCTTAGATTAATTTTTGCATTTTTCATTTCATCATCATTTTTTCTCTAGATCTTATAATCATTCATGATTTGATCCGCCATCGATTTCAATTTCATCTCACATTCTTGATCTCTCCATGTTCACATTCTACCTCACAAGATATTTCAACTCCAGCCATGTACGGTGGCCAGAGATATGGATCTATCCATCACCATTCGTAGGATCCCATTCATGCATTCCGTTTTGATTTTTTGGGATTGAAACGTCATGCTCGTGTCCTAATTTGTTCATAAATTAAAAAATAAAAAATACATCATTTTTTCTTTCTAATATTTGTTTTGCAGGAAAAATATAAAAAAGATAATAATAATTAAAAAAATAAAAATATGTTGTTCATAATTTCAAAAAAAAGGATTTTTATATCCATTGTTTCTATGTTTACAAAAAAAATAAAAAATAAAAATAAAAAAGGTGTTAGTCGCTCTTAGAGACCACCCCGACAGCTGCGCGCCTCCACGACAGTGCTCCTCCTCCACCAAGAGTGGAGCACGCTTCGAAATCCATTGCCATCTCCGTCGTGAGCCCCCCTTGCTAACAGATCCTCAACGACTAGCACCGACCTCCCTCTTGTTGTCGTGACCTCCACCTGCACGAAGGAGCATGTGCCCCTGCACGAAGAATCCGGCCTACGAGCCTACCGACCTCACGAGCACTCAACGCCCCTCCTATTACGTGCACCCTCCACTACCGCAGCTTGACATGGAGAAAGAAGACAGGGGATGGCGACCCCTCCTTTTGTTTGAGGAGAAAGAACGAACAAGCCCAGGAACCTTAGTGCTTTAAAAAAATAAAGAAGGGTGGCAGCGATCTCATTTTAAATTTTGAATTTTAAATTCTTTTCTTATCTATTAATATGGCTCCTCCTCCCTCATTTCAATTTGATCAATCTTTGGTGAGAGGAGCCTATTCTCCAAGAGCTATCTTGGTGCAGAAGGGTGCCTAGCCTTCGAGCCGTCTGGTGACAGCGAGTCGGTGTTCATCGAAGCGACTATGGTTTCCATCCGCTCCCACGGTGAGATCCAAATTATTTTCTTATTTCTCATCTAGCTTAATCTTAGTTTAATTTTTGCATTTTTCATTTCATCGTCATTTTTTCTCCAGATCTTAGAATCCATCATGAATTGATCTGCCATCGATTTTGATTTCATCTCACATTCTTTATCTCTCCACGTTCACATTCTACATCACACGATCTTTCAACTCCGGCCACATAAGTACTCGGAGATCCATATCTATCCATCACCATTCACTGGATCCCTGTTCACGTATTCCGTTTTGATTTTTGGGATTGAGCCATCATGCTCGCATCTGAATTTATTCAAAATAAAAAATACATGCTTTTTTCTTTTTAACATTTGTTTTGCAGGATAAAAATATATCGTTCATGTTTTCAAAAAAATAAAAAAGATTTTATTATATTACCGTTTCTGTGTTTACAATCAAAGAAAATAAATAAAATAAAAAAGTCACCAGTCGTTCCTAGAGAGGAGTTGTACGACGGTCGCCTCTACAGTCGTGTGCCTCTATGGTGGTACCCCTCCTCCGCTTGGAGCGGTGCACGCCTCCAGATCTGTTGCCATCTCTACTGTGAGCCCCCTTCACCACCATATCCTCAACGACCATCACCGACCTACCTCTTGTCACCGTGACCTCCACCTTAATGAAGGAGCATGGGCCCCCACGTGAAGAATCCAGCTTATGAGCCCGCCGACCTCGCGAGTACCCGATGCCCCTCCGATCGCATGCACCCGCCACCACCGCAACATGGCATGGAGAAAGAATATAGGGGTGGCGGTGACCCCTCCTTTTTTGAAGAGAAAGAACGAACAAGCCCAGGAACCCTCCTGATTTAAAAAATAAAGAATGGTTAAATTGCGAAAATCTCCATCTATTTATTTCATGTTATTTATTTCATAAAGAAAAATTAACTATTTTCATTTCAGTCCATGTGAACCAGATTTTTAATTTCTTGTTATTTTCTCATAAAAATAATTATTATCTTTGTTCAAAAAACTCCTAGAAAAACAAGCTATGCTCATGTTTAAGTGTTCTATCCTATTTGTAAATTTCATCACACTTTATTGTTATTTGATATTTTTAAAGAAAAAATAGCATTATTTTCTCTTTATGAAATTGAAAAAATTCATAAAAATTCAAATATTTCGTAAAAAAATTCAAAAAAATTAGATTAGGTGTATTTCATTATCAGTTAATTTCTGTCAATTTTCAAGCATTAATTGATTATAAAATCCAAAAAAATTAAAAATACTAAAAATCTTAAAAGATTCATGAAAAATATAGAAAAAAATGTGATTTCAGTTCCTATGTGTAGATAATTTCGTTTAGTTTATCAGAAAAATAATTTTCACAATTTTTGATTTCATTTCATATTTTTAATTTGGGAAATAGTCGTGTTTGTTTACTATTTATATTTTATCATATTTTTATTCATTTTTA
This sequence comes from Ottelia alismoides, assembly GCA_037367405.1. Lineage (NCBI taxonomy): Eukaryota > Viridiplantae > Streptophyta > Magnoliopsida > Alismatales > Hydrocharitaceae > Ottelia > Ottelia alismoides. Next base: position 665,056 of record JAZKJV010002471.1, on the reverse strand, counting down.
AAATCCTAAAAAATCTATAAAACTCTAAAAAATTTCAGAAAATAGTAAAAATTCATCAAAAATACAGAAATATTTTATTTGGATATTTTTGAGCATTTTTGTTATATTTGAAAAATCTAAAACGGGTCGATTTTCCCTTGTGAATAAACTTGCTTTAAATATTATATTTTTGAAAACAAAAAATGCTAAAATGAAAATCATTAAAAAAATGAAAAATCAGAAAATATAAAATAGTAATAAAAAATTCATAAAAAATGAAAAAGATAAAAATGCTACAAAAACAAGGATAGATAGCATTCGAGATTCCTTTTTCCTTTAATTCAATTTTCAATTATTTGAATAACCCTCAGGAATTTTAGCCTCCCTGTGTTTGATGATGTTCACTATACAAGTTAATTAAATAGCAGAATAATTCTCTTGCTGCACATTCTTTGTAATTATTTCATATTGAGAAGAAAAATAAATAAATTTGTTTGTTTGAGCCGTGAATTTTGGGGATCACAATGACTATATATCAATAAATATCAATCTTCAAAATTCTCGATCAACAAGGCCCTAAAGAATATTCTAGCAACAAGAGGAAGAAGAACACCTCGAGGACCCCATGAGGATGATACTAGCCAGATTAGTTGCATATCATCAGTAACATGCCTTACTCCGATCTCAACTAGGATATATCAATGTTTGGGTTGAATCACCAATGGATGCGACGTACAACCCCAGATAGTACAAAATTAGAAATTATTATTCGAGTCCAGTGCAACCCGAAGTTAATTTTGAGATGAAGATGCAATTTCTAAACTTGTTGCAACATGTTGATGGGAATGCTTCTGAGGAACCATACGCATTCCTAAGGAACTTCAAGCTCGTCTGCGCTAACCTTAGACGTCCTAATGTTAACCATGATTATATTAGGCTCACAACTCTTCCATTTGCCTTGGGTGGCAAAGCTGACTATTGGGTGAAGAATCTTGAAATTACAGTCACTACATATGTCATGTTGAAGGACCATTTTATGAAGAAGTTCTTCCCCCAAAGTAGGATTAACATTATGAGGACACACATCACTTGCTTTTCCTAGCTATCCCATGAAGCCTTCTGTAATGCTTGAGAGAGGTATAAGGACATCATGTAGAAATGTCCTTGTCATGGTCAGGATGACAACATCTTGGTCCAGTCATTCTTCACCAGTCTCAACCATGAGATGTAGGGTTTAGTGAGCGCTTCTTCTGGAGGCATCTACATGTCACGTGGAGCAGATACCATCTGGAGGGTATTCGAGAAGATGGCTGAGACTAGCTGCTCACAAACCGCCAACAGGGTGTATGCAGTCACCCAGTTCACTCTCGTATGGAGGGAGAAAGTCAGTTGTAGTCGATCTCTCTCAAGATGGGATCCCTAGCTTGGAACTCCTTGTAGACAAGCTTACAGTAGCCAAGAGGATTGATAGAAGGATAGATGAGTTTGATCGGTGCATCTCCAAGATTCCCAGACATATGGAGGAGTTGAATGATATGGTATCAAAGACAAAGATACCTATCGTAACTTCACCCATTGCTCCTATATACCGTATTCACCATGTTCAGGAGTAGCTAGTGTTTGGGAAACCCCAACCATGGGAGCAGGACCATTCCTACAACCATATGTTCCGGCAGCAGCCCCCATCGTAGAAAGTTTAGGAGCCTCCACCAGTTTGAGAGGTGAATGGATCTTGGTATACTCAGGACCATGCCAGGCATGGAAATACGGGGGGCCGATATTACCAATGTCCCCCGATATTTCACAACACCACATTAACCTCTGCACCACTTCCTTCACAGTAGAGCCATGGATTTCAACCACACCAATAACAGTAGTGGCAACAGTACAAGTAGTATGGACGACAGGGCCAATACTAGGTAAGCTAGTAGGGCCCAGAGTTTCAACAAATACCCCAGAATCGACAATAGTAGATGTCGTACCTCGGCCGACAGAGCCAGTCTTCCTATTCTTCTTCGTCTTACTGTTTTCCCTTTATTTCTTCGTCCTGTCCCAAGGATTCACACTTTTAGCAAATAATGGACACTTCGTTCCTACCAAAACAATATTCATGAATTATGAGTGGATGTCAACCGCCTGTCTAGATAGAGAGACGAGCAGTTTGCACCCTCACATCGATCCAAGCCCAAGTTATAGCTAACCGTAATTGCCTAAACCAATCTAGTTCTCAACAGCACCTTGGTCAGGTATACTATTCAACTTCTCTTAGATTTGAACCTTAGATTCTTTTGTGTGATGAAGCTAACCATATGCCACTCAGAAGCGGAAGGATCGTGACCATACCTGACCGGGTGAGGGACACGAGGAGGAGCCTCTCAGGAGCTCTACGAGAGGAGTATTTAGAGGACGAGCAGGGCAGGCATCGTATTCAGGGGCCCCATCAACACCATCCGAGGATATATTCTTAGGGAGACAAGATGATAAGGATAGAACAATTGCATCATCAACATCATGGAGATATCTCGGATTCTATGGAGGACCTTACACCCCCAGTTGTGGAAGATACTACTACAGCTTCTTTTCCATAACCTCTAGTATATTGTTTTGATTTTGATCCCATGTTTCATCAAAGAGATTCTTATATGAATAACTCTATTTCTACTAGTTCAAAGAATTATCTTTCAGTTCATGATTCATATTCTTTATCTTTTGTTTCCCTTGCTTCCATCCCTTTCCACCATGCCCTTATGTGAGGAAAGAACTTCTAAAAGATTCAGAAGGATGACCCCCGATATGGCACGATTTTGTGAAGAGAATATCATAGTTAAGGTGCCATTTGATGAGTATGTGGGTAACCATTCTACATTCTAAAATACCGTAAGGTGAGATGCACACCTACTAGGGTTAGCAGGAAGAAACAAAACCAATATATGAAGACCCATGTCTTATATGTAGCCATAACCTATTGTCTCAAGAATCAACAACTACCAAGGAAAAAGAGAGACATGGGTGCTCACTACATGGAGAGTCATATCGACGATACTGTGTTTGCATGCACTCTCTTAGATAACGATTCTTCATATATCAGAAATTGGAGTTGGGACTACTTCGTAGATCTATAGCTTTACTCCAATTCGTAGATCGTTCAATGAAGAGACCTAAGGGATACATGAAGAACATTGTGAAGGATATGAAATAATCCTTAAGCGCATCACGAACGCATGAGGATCATATTATATACGATCGAGAACGAGTAGTCACAATAGTTGTTTGATGCAGCGGAATTTGAAATTTTTTATGCTTTAAAACCACATGATCCAGTAATTCTTATCAGATTATTTCATCTAAATCACATATAGTATAGAGGAATACCTCTTGTAGCATGGTTGCGATCAAGCCTCTAAGAAAAGAGACCTCCTGTCTCAAGTCCGATCTTCGGAGGAGATGATTGTGAGCGCGAGGATGAGTCACGTGTTCCTCGCAATCCAAGATGTTGACCCAAGAAATGGAACTCCTGATCTCATCGCATAAGATTAAATATCTTCTTCATGAGCGAGGCACACCAAAGAAGATGGGGAACCAAGAGCGGTCGAGGCGACGACACTACGACGAAGTGACGAGGGAGTCTCCTTCTCTTTAGGGTTAGGTGGACAACCACCAATGGAGATAGAGGGAGACAAGGCGTGAGAATGAAAGAGAGAGGAGAGATATTGTTGTAAACTTGTTAACCTCTTAGACGGGCAAGGGGTGCCTCATCTTATGTAGGGTTTTGGGAGTCCATGGATCACATCCATGGACTACACGAAATTAATGGATGAGATTGAATTGTGTTTCTTTCATTGGCAAAGATGTTGGTAAAAACACAACAACAATTAATTTAATTATATTAAATATATATCGATAAATAAACACAATTTAATCCTCAAATTAAATCAACAAATCTTGGAGATAATGGAGACAAAAATCTCCCCTTCCAATAGGAGTGGTGGACGACCACCCTTTCCATGTTGGAATTGGTGGTCGTCCCTACTCCTATTAGGAAGAGGAGATTTCCAATGCAATCTTCAAGATTGCATGATTCCATGTATCTCCAATATTTACAACAACAATTTTTGTAAATTATTTTGGAAAAATAATTGATATTTATTTTGAGAATATTGCAATCTTGCTATTGGAAAATTGTGAATCATATTCACGACCCAAAATAAAATGTGATTTAAATTTTCAATTAATTATGTAATGTGAATACAATTCACACCAATAATAAATTAACAAATATAAATCATAATAAGCTCTCTCTCATACATTATAAATCACATTTATAATATGTTATGAATAATTGGATATTGTTTTCCACATTATTCTCATCCATAATAATTAAATTGTATTTAATTATATTAGATTATCATTCTCATGCATCCGAATAATATGAATCAAATTCACATCATTCAAGATAATAAAATCACACTTAATTATCCATTTCTCAATTCTTAGATATAATTCAGCTATGGAATTATTCTTGAGAACCTTGCCAACTCGTATAACGACGGCATGATGGGTATTAAACACTTCTTGCCAAGGTGAAATACATTTCATATTCTTTCAATTTCCTCGATCCATTTTCTTCCATTAGTGATTTTAACCACCAAAATAGGTATCCTAATCATCATTCATTGATTCTCACTCTATATCCAATCTTTATTGAAACTCGATTTCATTTAATTTCCATATGGTATATTCATTCCCTAGAACCCCATTTTCATCTACAAGAAATCATAACATCTCAGTAAATTCTTTGTGAATCAAGCAATCAAAATTATTCTTGCATGTACCAGTCACTGAGCCAAAGTCATTCGGTGCATTGTAGCTCGTAACATCATCATCTTCTTAACAGAGCATGAGGGCATGATATTTTAGCCATCCAGTTTTAAGGTTCGTACCCTAGAACTTCCTCACCTTTGAGGACCTACAATTAGATATCCATCATATTCTTCCTCGATTTATCACGTAGTGGGAGCGCTTGAGAGGGTGAGGAGCACCTCTCCAGCACCACCTTTGTTCATCCATCGTCGATGCAGATGGACAGGTCAAGAATGTTGCCGCCACCCTCCATGAAAGGGGAAGACCATGGGGAAGAACAAGCTGTACAACTTGCTGACATGTAGAGAGATTAGATGGTTCTGATCGTCTATCTCCTTCTAATGGTGGCCATGGATGATCGAAGTGGTGGGATAATTGCTAAAGACCCTCCCCGCTTCAAGGATTTTTTTTCTTCCTCTAGAGATATTTCAAATTACATTTAAGTCCTTATATATGGGAACTAATTGTAATAGATTACAATTTTTCTTACAATTAGGTCCCCGACCGGGGACCAAATTGAAGGAAAGTTCATATATTTCATTTTGTATTCTTTCTACACAATTGTTTTGGACATTTTTGGACTTTTTGGACATTGTGTATTCAAAGAATATAATATATAATTGTGCCATTTTTCTTACATTTTAATTATATCAAAGTTAATCACATTTTATTTTGGATCTTGATTCTCGATCATCGATACGCTTTGAGTTTGTTCTCTCTTCTTTCTCGAGTTTGTTGCCCGGGCTTCTTTATATACTATATTGTCTCATCCATATTCCATATTGTTTCATCTACTATATTGCAGATAAATCTTTTGAAAAATGTCCATTTTGAAAATTAAATAAAAATAAAAAAATTTAGAATCAAATAAAAAGAATTAAAAATAAAAATACAAAAAGAGTTTTGTCATAGAAGAAGAAAAGAAAGGTTAAAAAATATAATAGAAATATATTCTTCACTCTAAAAGCACAAGAGCTATTTTCTGCTAACTTGTGTTCGATCGAGTTACACTTAGTTGGACAAAAAAGTATTGAAACTCTAATCATTTTAATCAGAGTTTAATTTTGTTAGATTAACTAGGGTTTTATCCCGATTGATTTTCTTTATCTAACATCTTTATTTATCATTTTTAACCAGTCATAAACCCTTGGTTATCAAAATGGCACCGTTATTGGGGAGACGTAGCCGTGCTTGAGATTTTTTGAGTTTTATTTTTATGATATTCTTATTTTCTTTATCATTTTTCTTTTTCTTCTTATTTTCTCATTTTTCTTTGATTTTTCTTGATTTTTGTTTATTTCTTTTTTTATAATTTTTCTATCTTCTATTTCTTCTATTTTCTTTGTGGTTTTATGTGATCTTTCTTTCTTTAATTTTTTTTTCATTTTTTTCTATTTTTCTGTTCTAATTTTTTAGCTTTTCTTGAGACTTTTACTCAATTTTTGAGTAAGTAAAGTCTTTGTGTTTTTTGAGTGTTTATTTGAATCTTCTTTTATGTGTTAGCTAACCCATTTTGTAGGGCATGCAAGATAATCTGGCTACTTTGGAAGTCGACTTCTTTGAGAGTGTAGAGACCTTCTTAGTCTCCTACGATTTGATTTCAGAGGGTAGAGCAAGTTATCTACACATATATTTTTTGTATTTTTTCGGACACTGCTTTGTGTTTTCTTCTGAGAGAGGACACTTGCCCATTTTTCTATTTTTATGAGAGAATAAGGGGTGCTTTCCCATGTTTCTTCTTTTATCAAGGGGTACATGAATTACATCGCGACTGTACTCTAGCTTTTGACTAATTTTTGGGGCATGTTTCACTAGGTGTCGGAACACTTGGGGGGGACCTCACTGTGGTTTTTAATTTTTCTACAATTTTTCTTTATTTCACGCATTTTCTTGGAGCCAAGGGTTGCATGTCTATTTCATTAGACTACTGAAAGTAAAGCCTAAATCCCTAATACACACTTAGGCGTAGTTATGAGATTTTTTTGAAAAAATGTTCTTATGCTAGAACTGTAGATTAAGACTCAGTTTTTCTTAAAATTTCATGCATTATCCTAGATTTTATATTTTTACACGGATCACTTGCAAATAGAGTGTTGGAGAAAGATATGCCTTCTATCTTGCCATTGACCATTGTTTTTCATTCCATTCCCTATTACCCATCAATGAGACCCATTCTAAAAAATTAAATAAAATAGACATCCCATTAGATATTGTTGAAAATATCCATAAAAGTGACAATAATCAAATAAATATTGTTTTTCTCTTTTAAAAACATGATAAAAATAAAAAATACACATACTTAATTTGTATTGGTAGAGCAATCCCCTCATTGTATTCAGGTACACTCTAGACAGAGTGGGTGATGAGGCAGTCATCAAGATTAGAGCCAAAAATCCCAAGACTTGTGCCTTAAGTACATGTGGATTACTTTTCAAGGTACAATTGCAATTGTAAGAACTTGCCTCCAACCATAGAAAGTCGTTTTGATGTACCCAAACCTTATAGTTCTCTTTGGACATGAAATAACCTGACATCACATGTAGATGGTACCACTGTTTGGGGGTAATTTGAGCATCTATGCTTGGAGACACGGTGAATCCCTCTGTGAGCTTTCTAATGCAACTGATTAAACACCAAATATAAAATTGAACATATAAAAGACCAAACTCTTACAGTCTGCACCATGTGAACTTGGTAAATCTGGGCTTTGCATTGTGTTTGTATTGAGGAGTGCATTATTCCGTGTCTTTTACACCTTCACACTCGTGATTTTGACATGATTATTGTATTTTCTCCCATACTTCTTTTGACATCAAAATGATGACATGATGGATTTTACGCTTAGATTCCATGAGCTTTCGACCTTCCAAAATCTACCGTATGTCTTCACAGACTCGGGAAGACCCTCTTCTCGAGTCTATCCCATTTAATCACGAGGAGAGTCAAACCAAAACTCCCTTGCCTCCAATCCATTCAGTCGAGACAGAACCATGCCTCGATTTATCATCCATTTCTCCTGCATGTTTTTCACTGTGTTCTTAGAGACGTTTTCTTTACCAAAAGATCGAGGATCATGGCTAGAGGGAAGGGACCGGTTGAGGATAAAGCTATCACGGAGAGACCATATGATAATGATAGACATATAGATGGGAGACATGATCCAGTTTCAGATATTAAAGATGGGATTCTAGACACACTTCAGTAGATGAACATACAAATAAGAGAGCAGTGTAGAGTCCTGGATGTGTTTAGAGCTGAGATCACTACGCTAAGAGGAGATGCCGAAAATCCAGCACCACCTATCGTGGAGTCTATGAAATTTAGAGATGAGTATGAACGGGGAGTGAGGATACTGATGACCACGAAAAATTAACCCGAACAACTAAGGGTAGATAAAAATAGAACTAAGGTCGTTGCGACCTCAGTCGCTCGAGCAATCAATCGGATCAATCAAGAAAATTAAGAGCAGACCACCAAAATAGAATATCAAAGAAACACACTAGTGGCCCTGGCTATTAGATTAGCCTGGTATAGCGACCAGGGTCGGACTCAGGGAGCACGAAATGGCCTTGCGGCCTACGAAGTAGTCAAAATAGTGAAAAATAAAAGAACAGTATTTTTGGTGGATTTTTATTTTTTTCATATTTTTTTGGATTTTTAATTAATAAAAGAAATAAGGAAAACAAGTAAACAAGCAACTACAAACAATTATTTAACTACTGAAAACTCACCCAAAAATTCAAACAAAAATTTTTTATGTTTTTTTTATTTTTCTGTGTTTTTGGATAATTTTTGGTATTTTTCTGATTTTTATTGAATTTTATAAAAATCAAACAAGGTAGAAAAACAAAGGTACTGTCCAGTCAGACTTGGAGGACCAAAATAAAATGGATAATGGTCCTATAAAGGTCTGAAGTAATTTTCCTGTATAGTAGAAACTACAAGAGAAACTTTGGCACTGGAATTATTAATTTTTGATTTTTCTTTTAATTATTAGAATTTTTATGGGTTTTTAGGGGTTTTGTAATTTTTATAGTTTTTACAAACCCAAAAATGACCAAACTTGGTCAGAAAATCAAATACAATAAAACAAACACTTTATATTTTTTTTTGTAATTTTTAGAGGTGTTTTAATATTTTTTTGTGATTTTTAAAGCTAGACAGTAAAGAAAATGCGTGTTTTTGAATTTTTAAAAATAATAAATGAAGTAAAAAATGTCTCCAAAATTTACAGAACATTTTACACCATGGCAAGAGCCATATATCCAATTTTCATCAAATTCGGAGTTGGTTTGCTATTTTATTAAAATCACAAACAAGGGTATAGTGCACACGGACCTGTACGCAATTTAAACAAATTCCAGGGGGCCCGGTGTAATTTTTCCGAGAATGCACGCGCGAGGCACGTGACCTGGGCACTCAGGGACCTATTTGCAAGAAAACTTAAGTCCCTGGACTATTTAGTAACACGTACTAAAAGTCCAGGGGTGAAAGTGTAAATTACCGACTAAATAAAGCACATGCACAAATAACACACTCACAGGGGCATTTCTACAAATATTAAAAACATAAATTCATTCATTAACACCCTGAAACCATAGGATCATACATGCAATTAACCCACAAAAGCATGTGTCGAAGCATGTGTTCCACTACAAACAGGGGTATAAAAGTAAATACAGGAAACGACATGGGCTTTTTGCAAATTACCCAACTAAAATAAAGGTTCAAAAATATTTACAAGACTAAAGATTAACAACTAAAATCTAAGGGCCTAAGAAGAAATTACCCTTTATTAAGTCGAGGGCTAGATGCGCGACACGTGGAGATCGGACGGTGGAGAAGAGGCGCGGCTAAGCAAGGGGTCCTCGGCGTCATCCGACGGCAGGGGACGCGCCACGTGTAGATCCGACGGTCGAGGGGCGCTGGGTCTCCTTCGCTGGATGGAGGGCTGAGAGGAGGCCACGTGGAGATCCAACGGTGACTGTTGTCCTCCTCTTAACCCTGATCGGAACGTCCGGGAATAATCTGGAACTGGAAGGCAATCGGACGGTCGGGGAGGATCCTCGATGAACTGGACGCCGGCGAGGTTCGCCGGGCTCGTGTGGGTGCTGGAGAGCTCCTCGGAGGCTGCTGAAGATCGGAGAAGGTTTGCCTGGGCCTCCCGCGTCTAATGGTCCCCTCCGATGACGAAGCGGAGCTCCGTGGAGCTCAGGCGACGCCGGCGGAGGAGAAGCTGCTGCTACAAAGAGACGAGCCCTCAAATGGACTCGTTTGGACCTGAAAAGCACGACAACAGACTCGCGGGTAGAGGGCAAAGTGCCTCGACCCGGTAAGCGGTGGTGAAGGTGAACGGTGCAGCGGGGCGTGCGAGCTCCGGCGGAGCGACGACGATGGAACTCGATACCCACTTCCTGTGCGAACTGGGGGGAATGAATGGGCGGAGAAGGTGTGAAGGGGAAAGGCGGAGATGATGGGTGACTCCGATGGTCGAAACGAAGGCGAGGGTAGTCGGAATCAGAGATAAACGGCGATGGGTCGATTTGGGCGAAACACGAAATTAACTAAATATAAGAAGAAAGGAGACTACCTACTGGATGGAGTCGACTGTGGACGAGCTGGGGTAGCTTTGGGTCCTAGCCTCGAGGGCCGTCGGGTCCCGAGGCTCGAGCACCACCTCTGGGTGGCGCACGACGGCGCAAAGACGCCGGATCAGTGGCCCGTCCTCTCCCTCCTCGCTGCGACACGATCGGAAGCGAGCTGTCACTCTCGCAGTGGCCGTGGAGGTCCTAGGGTAAAGAGAAATGATCCAAAGATGAGTGAGGAAGGAGGCGGAGCTCGGACTTTATACGGCAAGGGGTCCGGCTAAATCAGGTCAGGCAGGGCACGGCGAGGCGCGGATCCCGATGCAATCAATCGGGCGAGGGTCTCAGATGCAAGAGGAAGAATTAGAGCCCGGGGTTTACGGATTTGGTAGGCGGATCGAGCGGCTAAAAATCGGAGAAGTCGGGTTCGGGCACATGATCTGCGAGGGTTTGGTCCGCGGGGGAGAGTTGACCGGGGGTCAACAATCCCCGTGGACCAATCTGAGCAGGCCATGTGGAAATGATTTGAAAATTCATTTAAAAATAGAAAATGGCCGATTTAAAGGAAACTCAAAACATGAAAAATGTTTATTTTATTTTTTCTATTTTTAGTGCTTTTTACTTATTTTTCTGAAATAAAATTAAGGTATTTACACTATAGTGCTATATATAGGTATATATACAATATGGATTTTTAGCTCTTGATTTTTAATTAATTATTTTTATACATTTTTATTCCCATTTTATATTTTATTTATTTATAGCATAAAATTAGGAATAAAAAGGTATTTTTATTTTATTTTTATTATTTATTTACAAGGGTAAAATAAATAGATATATAAACTATATACATGGTATATATACAATGTTCTTTTTGGTTTTTTGTTTTGTTCTTTTTATTTAATTTTTGTTTTTATGGTTTATTTTATTTTATTTATTTACAACATGAAATATAGAATATATACAAATTTTGTGGGGTTTTAATTTATTTATTTACAAAGTGAAATAAATAGGGATAAGGGATCTATATACATGATGAATATGCACAAGGAAGAGTATTTTTGTTTCTTTTTAATTTTTTTCTTTTTATTTTGATTTTATATTTAAAAATATTTAGAGATATATACAACCCCATTTTTATTTTTATTTTTAGAGGAAAATATTTATTTTTATTTAATTACAGATATATTTACACACATGAGCTTCCTTATCTCTCTCTACTTGGGCATTTGTGCGGTCAGGCCCATGCTGAGCCCTCCCTTGGGATTAGGTCGCTCAATATTTATTCTAAATATCTCCCTCTTTTTCTTTTGTCTCTTTATTCTTTTATTTTGCACAAAAACATGGTAATTATTAAACTTTATACAATGCATGCACTTTGGTAATTATTTGTATTTACAAGAATATACATGTGTTTGCAAGGGTTTTTGTAGCTAAAATATAAGAATAAAGAGTGATGAATGGGTATTCATCACCCCCTATACTTAACTTTGCTAGTCCCTTAGCAAACACTTATTTGAAAAAGAAGTGAAAAAGAAAAAGAAAAAGAAAAAGTGGAGAATATACATGCATTAAGGCTGATTATTAAACTTGCCTTCATTAAATTGAAATATGGAGCTCGATCAGATCTTTGGATTATTAATGTGTCGGAACCTTATTTGGACTTAAGCTTAAAACTCAACAGCCTCTAAGTTCCACCAATCTATGGACACATACACAAACTCTAATGACCATGAATCTTTCCATGCAGTGTAAGTGATATGTAGCTCCCCACCTCAGAAGTAACAAATAAACAACCTCCCCCAACCCGGTAACTCTAATGCCTCGGTCTAGCAACTCTTTCCTTGAGAAGCGGGGTATTCCCTTCTAAGTTCAAGTGCAACTGGCTCAAGAAGAGGGGGAAGAAGAGAATGGACCATAGCCAGTGTAGCCATGTATCCTTGGGAGCTCTAACCAGTGTAGCTGAGTCTCCCGCTGCAAGCTTCATGAGATGTAACATGTATACCATAAGCTTTTGCTTTATTTGACTATATACACTCCAATGGGATTATTAAATTTTCAATCTGACCCACCACTTTTTTGGAGTTCTTTTCTTTTTGCACACAATTTTTTTTTCATGTGCAACTGTACAACATATCTACATGGTGCAACATATATATACAAGCAGTTTTTCCTCTTGAGCCAGTAGAATATCCCTCTTTTGAAGCTTTATTGCAACCCACGACTTCTGTCTTTAGACATCATCACCACCAGACCAAGTTCAGACACACTTCCTTCACTAGAAGAAGAAGAGAGGTTCCGCCTAGAAGTACTACCCTCATATGCTACCCCAAGCCAAAGGAAACTGCCTCCTCACCACCTCATCCGTGGAGAGCTATGTGTAAAGTGCTGGTGCACGTCAAGCCATTGTCTCTAAGAGTCATGCGTGTGTTGTTAAGTGCTCTACTTAGGCTCATCAAGATGACACATGCTCATAGCCTAGTGAACTCAAAGAATTAAGTCTCAATGGACCTGAAAAGCCTTAACCCTAAGCCCTATAAGGTTCCTCTTAGAATTAGGTGGATTAAGATCTTAATCAAGCTCCATTTCCCAATTTAATTCTAGTCTAGTTTAAATGTCAACTATGATCCAGGAAAAACTATACAAGTGTTTATAAAGATGCTATTTAGAAATATGCATTTTACAAATATGCAAAATTTTTGAAAAATGTTTCGAAACCATGGATGTATGCATGAATGCAAGTTTTGCAAAATATTTACAAACATTTACACAAGGTTTTTGCAAACTTTTTGATTTTCAAAACATTTTGGAAAAATTTTGTACTATATACATAATTTTGATATACACATATTTACAAATCTTTTACACAAATCATTTTACAATCATTTGTACATAAATAACTTGTATAAATAAATAAATGAATGCAGGATGAATTTTATATGCAAGGGAGAAAAAATTTTAAATTTTATGGGTTTTTAGCCATTTTTATTTATCCACACACTCACACAATGTACGAGTTATGACTAAAGTATATATGAAATATATACACACACCCCCCTATACTTAGCTCGAACGATGTCCTCAGAGTGATCAAGAGCGATGAAGAAGACATAACTCGTGCTTGGTATAGTGAAGTGGAAAGGAATGGCTAGATACAGAGATGAATGAAAGAATAGAATGAGGAGAACTCGGTGGTTTCCCCCTATACTTAGGATCAAGTAATCCTAAGTATAACAAGCTGTACATGAAGGGAAATCCGAGTGAAGGATGTACAGAGTCTGCCCCCCCTATACTTAGGGTGAAATATCCCTAAGTATAGGCAGCAAAACAGGGGTAGAAAGACTGAAAAGAATACCCAGAGGTCCTACATTCCCCCCTATACTTAGGGTAAAGTACACCCTAAGTATAGCATAATCATAGGATGAGAAAAGGGATGTGGGACTAAAGAATAGAGTGATATGGACAACTGGATCTATACAGGTCGGAAGAACAGTGATATTCAGGCATGAGATGCAATAGATGTGAGTCAAGAGACCACATCTCACGCAAAGTGAATAGGGGCAACATCAACGACCCGCGGCTCATGATCTAGAAATGGCTTGAGCCGCTGGCCGTTCACTCGAAAGGTACTCTCAGAAGACAACTCAGATATGTCAATAATCCCATTGTCGTTTACCTTTCTCACAAGATAAGGTCCCTTCGATTTGCTTTGTAGCTTCCCTGGAAATAGACGAAGCCTAGCATCAAATAGCCATACTCTCTGTCCAGGCTCAAAATGCTTGTGGCTGATATGAGAATCATGCCCCTCTTTCACTCTCTCCTTATATTGTAGGCTATTTGAGAAGGAGGTATCACGAAGCTCCTCTAGGGCTACTAACTCTGCCCTCCTCTGGTCTCCTACACTATCTGGATCCAAAATAATATCTGTAACTGCCCAAAGTGACCTGTGCCTCAACTCAACTGGTAAATGGCACGGCTTGCCATATACGAGGTGAAAGGGAGATGTGCCCAATGGTGTCTTGAAAGACGCCCTATATGCCCACAAGACCGAGTCCAAAAGCTGTGACCAATCCTTTCGGTCAGGGCGGACGACTTTCTGCAAAATAGTCTTGATCTCCCTGTTCGACACCTTGGCTAGACCATTCGTCTAAGGGTTGTATGGAGTGGCAACTCGATGGTCTATGCCGAACTCGCTTGCAAGGGCCTTCACCTGGTCGTTTATGAAATGAGAACCCCCATCTGAAATCAACACTCGAGGTACCCTGAACCGTGTAATGATGTGCTTCCTCAAAAATCTGCAAACTGTCCTGGCATCAGCAGTTCGGGCGAGGATGGCCTCAACCCAACGACTCACATAATCAACGGCCAACAGAATGTACTCAAATCCCTGGCTCTTAGGGAATGGACCCATGAAATCGATGCCCCATGCGTCAAAAACCTCACAGAAGTGAATGGGCTGCATCGACATCATATCACGCTGTCCACAAGTGCCCATCCTCTGACAGTAAGTACATCTCTTCACGAACTCATCAGAGTCCTTGAAGAGAGTAGGCCACCATAGGCCGGATTGGAGCACTTTCTGTGCCGTTCTCCTCCCTGAGTGATGTCCTCATGCCTCAAGCTTGTGGCAGTAAGTAAGGACGCTGTGATGCTCCTCCTGAGGAATGCACCTACGCCAGATACTATCCCCTCCCTCATGGTAAAGGATGGGACCCTCCCAATGGTAAAACTTGACCTTCGCGAGGAAGGTCTCAAGTTTCTGCCTGGGCCAATCTTGTGGAACTTTCTTGGCAACAAGATAGTTCACAATATCGGCGTACCATGGGAGCGAGGCGATAGCAAGGATCGCCTCATCTGGAAAGGTCTCACAAATATGGTCAATCTGCTCAGAATCCTCAAGGTACTCCAATCGGGAGAGATGATCCGCCACCACATTCTTGACTCCAGGCTTATCCTTAATCTCTATGTCAAACTCCTGGAGTAGAAGGATCCATCTAGTCAGTCTGGCCTTGGCATCCTTCTTTGCCATAAGGTACCTGATGGCGGTATGATCAGCATACAAGGTCACTCTAGATCCAATAATGTATGATTTGAACTTATCTAGGGCGAAGACTACGACTAGCATCTCCTTCTCTGTGACTTTGTAGTTCCGCTGCGCAGAATCCAATGTGCGGCTAGCGTAGTGGATGGCAAATGGAACTCCATCCCTCCTCTGTCCCAGCACAGTCCCTACGGAAAAATCAGAGGCATCCGTCATGATCTCGAATGGGAGAGACCAATCAGGCGGCTGGAGAAGAGGAACCGCAACAACACATCTCTTGAGAGTCTCGAAGGACGAAAAACACTTGTCGTCGACAAGGAACTCGGTGTCTTTCCTCAGCAAGTCAGTCAACGGCCGGGCAATCTTACTGAAATCAAGAATGAATCGTCGGTAGAAACCGACGTGCCCTAGGAATGACCGTAACTGCCGCAGATTGGACGGTGGTGTGAGTTTTCTAATGACATCTACCTTGGCCGGATCAACCTCCATGCCCCTGTTGGAGATGATATGGCCAAGCACCGTCCCTTGAGTCACCATAAAGTGACTCTTCTCCCAAGATAGCACCAAGTGAACCTCTATACATCGCTGAAGGACACGGTCTAGGCAGTCAAGACAGGTGTCGAATCCGTCGCCGTAGACCGAGAAATCATCCATGAAGACCTCCAAGCACTCCCCTACCATATCCGAAAAGATCGACAACATGCATCTCTAAAAAGTCGTAGGGGCATTGCATAGCCCAAATGGCATGTGTCGGAAGGCGTATGTGCCGAAGGGACAGGTAAAGGTAGTCTTGTCCTGGTCCTCAGGAGCGATGGCCACCTGGTTGTAGCCCGAGTACCCATCCAGAAAATAGTAGTGGCTCTTCCCTGCCAGTCCCTCAATGATCTGATCAATAAAGGATAGGGGGAAATGATCCTTCTTGGTGGCCTGATTGAGTCGTATGTAATCCACGCAGACCCTCCAAGAAGTGGGTACTCAGGTAGCGATCTCCTCTCCGGACTCCGTGACCACTATAGTGATGCCCGTCTTCTTGGGCACCACATGTAACGGACTGACCCACTTGGAGTCAGAGATGGGGTAAATGAAATCGACGCTCCACCACTTCGAAATTTCCTTCATGACGACCTCTCTCAGATTCGGGTTCAGCCGCCGCTAGAACTCACGAGACGGCTTTGCCTCATCTTCGAGATAGATGTGGTGAGAGCACAAAGCTGGACTGATTCCATGGAGATCTGCTACGCTCCATCCTATTGCCTTGCTGTTCTTTTCAAGAACCCCCATAAAACGGGATTCATGCTCTCCAGTCAAATCGACGGAGATAATAACTGGGTACATCTCATGCTCATCCGCAAGGAATCTATACTTCAGCGATGCAGGAAGTGGCTTCAGCTCTGGACAAACTGGTGCTGGAAAATCTGGCTTCAAAAGAAGCTGCGTGTATACTGCCAAATCTGCCCTTGAGAATGAGAACTTACTCTCACAAACTGGATATGGAGAAGGCTGCTCATCTGAACTGTCTCTGCTCTGCTCGGCATCTACCTCCTCCCTATCTACAGGCTTAGTAGAAGTCAGATCTGGTATGTAATCATCAAACTCTACCCAGTCAAAACCTGACTCCGAGGGATCTGTATCTAAGGTGGCCTCAGTACCACCATCATCACAAAAATCAGTCTCGCGGTTGAGAACCGACTCTGCTGCCTCAAAAGTATCCTGGACCAGGAATGCGCTCTCCAAGCTCTCCTATGCTGTCATCTCTGCATCAGCGGAATCTAAAAAAGAGAGGATGTCCTGTGCGTCAGGATCTGCCCAAATTGCCTCATCATTTGTAATCACAAAGTCGCAGTCCTGGTGGATGTCTTGCCTGGCATCTGTCATCTGCTCTATGTCTGAAGTAGTCTCTGAGCATGATCTGTCTCTAGCTCTACTGTCCTCGACTGTCTCTATTTGTACACTTTCGCCCTCGACGCGAAAGTATACCTTCCCGCTATCATGGTCGGTCACTGCCTTGGTTGTGGCCAAGAACGGGCAACCTAGAATGATGGGGGTATCGGTCACTAACTCAGGGATCTCCATGTCCAACACTACGAAGTCCACGGGGAATTGCAGGCCCTGAATCGTGATGACAATGTCTCTAAGCAACCCCTTCGGCCTCTTGACAGATCGATCAGCAAACTGAAGGACTGTCCTGCTCTGTCTAAGAGTGCCCAACTCGAAACGGTCGAGAAGGGCTGCCGGAAGTAGGTTGATCGACGATCCGCTGTCTAGTAGAGTACGGTCGAACCTTTGCTCTCTGATATGGCATCTGACATAAGGGGCTCCTGAATCTGGCCTCTTGGCCGGCAGACGGTTCTGAATCGCGAAACAAGTAGCTTTCGTCAGCACATGAATTTCTGAATGGTGGTTCCTCCTCTTCCTCCTGACTGTGGTCCTGTCTCTAAGGGAACACTGAAGAAGAGGGATGTGCTGCAAAGCCTCTTGAAGAGTCAGCTGTATATGAAACTGATCTATCATCTGCTGGCTGAACTCTTCCTGCTGTCTCTTTTTTGGATTTTCATTTTTCTTCCCCTTACCCATCTGAAGGGCTCTAGGGAAGGGGATCACAGGGTCCTTCTCAGATGAAGGACTAGGAGAGTGTCTAGACGGCTCGACGGTCGGATCCACACATTCATCAAGCACCACATTGGGACCAGAAGAACATAAACCCTTTCCTTTATTCACAAAAGTGTTCCGAGATACATCATAACAGGAAAAACAATAGGAATATCAGAAGAACTGGTGGCATCAGCACCACCATCGGCTGGAAGACTCGCGGCATCAGTACCACGCTCTGGCTCGGCAAAATGGGTGTCCTCAGTACCACCTCCTCCAACTGGTGAAATGGCGGCCTCAGTACCGCCGATGGGATTAGCATCCGTGGTGGCGTCAGTACCACCGTCATCATATCTAGCGGCCTCAGTACCACTCTCCTCCTCGTCTGGCGCTCTGAAAGTGTCCTCGTGGTGTAGCTCAGACGAGGCGCCGCCTGCTGGCATCCTACCGCTCCTAAGTGTGACAAAATCAGTATCAAAAAGATATGCATACATATCACCAAAAGTATCACTCGGAGTGGCATACTCAGTACAAACTACCTGCTCAGACTTCCTCTTCTGGTTGTTCGGGTTGGGCTCTATCTGGGCAGGGATGGCGGCTTTCCCTCTCACGATGTCCCGCATCTCCTGGCGGAACTCATCCATCTCCCGTCGAAAGGTAGCCTGCTGATCTGTAAGAAAGCGGGCTATGTCATCCAAGGCAGGGTTCTCATAGGATGGCCCATGAGAACTTGACGGGTAGCCTCTCTGGAAGTGAGGCTGCTGGTGCTGGAGTTGATGTGGGTGAGAGGGGTACTGCTTGCTGCTGAGGATGATCACGCCTCCAAGGTTGTCCCTGCTGATGGGGATGAGGACCATACTGTGTTGACTGCTGCGGTTGGGTATATGCTGGGGGCTACTGCTGCTGGTGATCCCTCTGATGGCTGTACTGGCCACCCTGTGCTGACGGCTGCTGCTGGGGCTGGACACCTCCGGCCGCCCAACGGAATCCTGGATGGTCTCATCGGATACCGGGCTGGGGGCGGTCGTACCAAATCCCGTTGATATCCATCAATGGCTCTGCATCGTAGAGGTCTGGCGGGAGTACTGCCAGAGGCTGATCCGGCTGGTATACCACCATCTGAGTGTCAGTGGATGGTGGTGCCTGGTAGGTGAGCTGCGGCTGCTGGTACGGCTCCGCCTGTACAAGATGGACCTGTCTATGCTGCTGGTGGGAGCTGGAGCTGTTGCTGCTACTCGAATCGCCTCGTGCCTGAAGATGAGGCTGTTAAGCCGTATGTGCCTCCTGGAGATACATGAGCTGTGTCTTCAGGTCACTCAGAGTCTGTGCCATCTGCTCCATCTGCGTGATGCCCCGGCACTGCTTCTTCTCAATAATCTCCATCCGGTCCAGCTTCTCGCTGATGATTCCCATGTCTGCGGCAGTGGACTCAGCCTGTGCTGCGTCTACCGCGGACGAACTGGATGGACCGGCGTCGACCCGTGCTATCCTCTGGTACTGCACGGTCTGTGGCTGCTGGGGTCTGCCCTGAGTGTACAATCGGGTCTGGGACATCACCATGTACTTTTCAGCCATCTCCTCGTAGATGGCCCAGACCTGATCGTGATCCTTGGCGAAGTAAGACCCGCCACAAGAAGCATTCACTAAGCCCTGAAGCTCTGGCGTCAGCCCGCTGAAAAAGCTCTGAACGAGGTTCGGCTTGGAAATGTCGTGGTGCGGGCATCTGTCAGTCAGCTCTCGAAACCTCTCCCATACCTCGTGAAACTGCTCGTTGGGAAGCATGGAGAAGTTGCTGATCAGGGCTCTAGCGGCGTTCGTCCGCTCGAGTGGATAGTACTTGTGCAAGTACTCGGCGCGGAGCTGCTCCTAGGTGTAGACGAACTTCCCCAAGTGCTTCATCCAGGTGGCTGCTCTGTCTACTAAGGAGAAGGGGAAGACAATCATCCATATGGTATCCTGGTCCACCAGATGATCGTGGACAGTGCTGCTGTTAGCAATGTGAGCCCCGGGCGAACCATTTCTACAATAAATGTTATTGTAATGAATAAATTATCAATAAAAGTTATTGTTTATTTTTCACTCCCCTTCTGAGATTAATGAATGAATGCACTATAGGGTCCCTCTGTACAATAAGGGTTATGTACCATGGCCAACTTGATGATCATACAGCTGTTGATTCATTGGATGGATCATAGAGGCTGATGCTTGGATGAATATCTAAGGAGTTAGATAGAGGACTCATCAAGCATCATCAAATGATCATTAAGTGATGATCTCCAGTCTGAGTGGGAGATGGCAATCCTATCTCATATGACTGATATCTGACTGACCTCTAGATGCAGGTCCTCTGCATGGGAATAATGATTCAGAGGTGTCAGGTTAGTTAAGTCAATGGGTTGACTTGACGAGATCGAGATAACCAAAGACCTACGTTGAATACTGTCACAACATAGGCATGCATCCTCTGACTAGAGACAGATGTATTCCTATATGTCTGAGTATGTACATTTGGCAGACCAATAGGTTGATGACCTAATCAAGGTCTATATACCGGCGAGCTGGTGTGCATGTAAGGACATATGAGTAATACGATCTCTCAAAGGGATCATACAGGTTCACTTGTGAACCGGGAGACATGAGCTCACTCATGAGGTATTGGGAGTGAACAAATTCCATGCATGGTCGTCATGCTTTGGAAGCATGACATGAATTTGAAGGTAAGATATATGCTTTGTGAAAGCATATGATCTATACCAAATCCCGATGACCAAGATTGAGAAACTTAATGATCTAACCTTGAAGATGACAGTATAAAAGTGATCTTTATCTTCAGGATGATCATGAGTCTTCCAGTATGTAGGATGTGCAGGTATTAGGAATACCTGAAGGGTGATTTGATCATATACGATTGTATAACCATGACGCTTCCATTCCGAGGGAGTGATGAAACAGGATTGGATTTTAGTGACTCCTCTCATTAGAGAAGTGACCTAATCTTAGTCCATGAACTGGACATTGGTCTGAATAAGATTCAGATGCAATGAGAAGATTAAGTCTACGGTCTTGATTTGATCAAGCATCAGTGGGAGGTCCATAGGATCTGGAGTTGAGTTATGATCTCAACATCCAAGTCACTATACGTGGAACAATACAATCGCCCTGTCCTTATCTCCAAGTATCTGAGGAGAAATAGCATTGTTCTTAAATGGTTTAAGAACAATTTCATAAGATCTAAGCAAAGAGAATTTGATAATTAAAAGTGTTTTAATTATCATAATGTATGAGAAATTATCCAATATGATTAAATGTGATTTAATTAGTTTGGATAAGAATAATGTGGATAGAGATATCCAATTATTCATGATATATTATAAATGTGATTTATAATGTATTAGAGAGAGTTACTTATAATTTATATGTGTTGATTAATTATGATGTGTATTGGATACACATTGTGTAATTAATTAACAATATGAATTACATGTTGTTTTGGGTTGTGAATATGATTCACAAATTATTCCATGGCTAGATTGCAATTTTCTCAAAGATAAGTGTGAATTATTTTTTGAGAAATAAAACCCAAATTATTTTGTTGCAAATAAATAAGAGAGGGATTACATGGAGATTACAATCTCCATGCAATCCAAGGTGGGCGGCACACCACTCCTAATTGGAGTGGGTGTGCGCCTACATGGAAGGCACATGGAGATGAAATCTCCATGTGTCTTCTCTCCTTATTTGTTGGGTTAATTTAGGAGCAAATTATATTTGATTTTATTAAATATATTTTGACCTAAATTTGTTGCTTTTGACAACAACAATCTCAGCCATTGGATGAACATAAATCAATCTCATCCATTGATTTTATGTGTCCCATGGATTGAGATCCATGGATCCCAAAACCCTATAAATAGAGAGGCATACTTGGCTCTCTCTTTACACATGTTATTGTAGCAAAACTCTCTCTCTCTCTTTCTCATATACACGACAGCCCTCTCTCCCTCTCTTCTTGGTGGCCGTCCACCTTGGTGGAGAGAAACGTCGACGCCCGCGCCATCGTGCTGCCGCTTCGACTCTTTGCGGTTCTTTGTCTTCTTGGAGTGCTTCACTCACGAAGGAGACTCTTGATCTCATGCGACGAGATCAGGAGCAACCGCGCTTGGATCATCTTGGATTGCGAGGACACCGCGACTCATCTCCGCGCTCGCAAGCCGTTACTCCGACGATCGGACTTGAGACAGAAGGTCTCTTTTTCGTAGAGACTCGATCAACCACGCTTCAAGAGGTATTGCATTATACTTGATGTGGTTATAGATGAAACGATTTGAGAACGGTTCTCGGATCATGTGGTTTCATCGGTTTAAAATTTTTAAAATTCCGCTGCTCCGAACAACTAGTACGACTAGTCGTTCTTCGTCGTATTCGATACGACGATCACGCTTCCGTGATGCGCTTGAGGATTTCACCGTATCCTTCAAGTGGTATCAGAGCCTTAGGTCGACGGTTTCGAATATGATTCGAAAAACCGAGGACGACTTGGGTTCGTTTAGGTCGCGAAAGTTTTCATCGCATTTGATTTCGCAGATCTGTTTAGTAAATAAATTCGGTACTGTTTAAATTGTTTAAACACGAATTTAATACTTGGTTTTTGTTCCCATTAAATAAGGAAACCATAGGAACTGAGTTTGCGTAAATCGGATTTCGTATGCTCTAATTATGGTTGTTTTAATGGACATGTATGCACTGTTGCGGGAACAATAGATTTTAACATGATTAAAGAGTTAATTACTGTTATCATCTGCCTCGAAATGCGTGCAAATCCACTTAGGTTCTGTTGTAAATCAAGTTAGCAATCTATGAAAATTGAGTTTGCTTAATTTGGATTTAAATTGATTGAGATATGCCAATTTTAGTGAATAGGGGTCATTACTGAAATTGCATTCCTAATCTAGAACCAAGTGATTGTCAATTAGTGAAATTAATTGTTAATTTCGTGAAATAATCTTGAATAATATTTGTGAAATATTGAGACATGATTATTTGCCTAATTGACATGGCCCCAACCAATTAATTGATTAAGATGTGATCTAAATCATAAATTGGAAACAACAATCTTCAAACTTGATGCTTGAATAGGATTTGGGAATTTGTCTAGCAAATTTCCTTATAATCAAAAATGTTTTGATTATTACTATATGGTACAATTTCGGTTGAAAAACCGATGATCATCTCAAGTACAAATTCATCAATTTGGCATTATCCTTTCCCGAGGCGGATATGGTGCCTAGTCGGAGAGCATTGGGGTTGCGGGTTGCAACGTATGTGGTCCGTCCCACTCTCGTCGGTACTGGCCATGACAGCGGGTAGGGCCGGGATAATGTCCGAGGGATTAAGATGTATTTTTCTAATTATTAAAATTCGAATTAATACGTATTTTGAGATATTACCATATATGTATTCAAGTAAAATAATCAAGTTTGATTGATTGAATTGGATTGATAATTAATTTAATATGATTAAATTGATTATGTCCAATTGAAATACTCTAATATGATTAGAGTTATTAATTCCCTTGGAAGAATTAATTATATGAATATGATTCACGATAATTAATTAAAATTTGAATATGAAGATGGAGGATCACATAAGTGACATCCATGGTCTCCCGTCAAGGCGAAGAGTTTCGTCTCCAGGGATTGCATATGGGAGACGCCTGTCCGAAGTGACAGCTCCCGTGTGCAAGCGCATCTGGATCGGGCTCTTTGCTTCTCGAAAGAGTAAGGCCGTATGCGTAGTGACCCCAATATCGGATCCTCATATTATTGGGGCGATATTGGATTGCGCATAGCGAGTACTATTCCTATTGACGGTTGATTCAATTAACAACGAGTCAACATCGCCTTAGGGGTGGTGGGCTCGGGTGTTAAAGACCGAATTGGGAAATTGCAAGTTGGACTTGCAAATTGGAATGAGTTCCTGCTTTTCTTTATTGGAGTCACAGATTCTCATATTATTGGGATGTGACAATGATAAAGAGGAGATCCCAATTCTTGCTAGAGATATAGCGGTAAGTATATCTCTTACTTTGAAAGTGATTAAGGGAATGAACTTTCAAAGTCGACAATGCAAGAATAATTTGATTTAAAATACCTTAATCAAATATCATAAATTTGAATATATATTTCTATATTCTAATATAGTGCATTCTTAATTTCAGAATATAAAGTCTTTGAACCCACTTAGTAGGCTTCTTGAGGTCAACCAATTGACCGGCCCAAATTATTCGGATTGGATCCGAAATTTGGAGCTTGTTCTCTCTGCTGAGCGCATAAGTTATGTGCTATCCGAGGACAAGCTTGAGAACCCTAAGTCCAAGGAAGAAAAAGCATTTAATGACAAGTATGATGAAGATCATGTCTTGGCTAGGTGCTATATCCTAGGTTCTCTCTCCAATGTGTTGCAGAAGCAACATGTGGAGATGAATACCTGTCAGGAAATAATGCAGAATCTTAAAGATATGTTTGGTGACATTAACCGCACTCAGCGGTACAATGTTATGAAAGACCTCATTCGTTGTAGAATGCAGGAAGGGACTTCGGTCCGTGAACATGTACTCAAAATGTTTGGGTACTTGTCGGAGCTGGAGACTCTTGGGGCAACGATGGATGCAGACATGCAAGCTGACTTCATTCTGCTGTCATTGCCCAAGTCTTTTAATAACTTTGTAGTGTCATTCCACATGAACAAGTTGGAATTGACAAATGCTGCTCTCCTTGCTTCATTAAAGTCCGCAGAGGACGTAATGAAGAAGGATGGTCCCAGTGGCAGTGCAATGGTTGCACAGGTCAAAGGGAAGCGCGGTCGGAAGCATGGTTCTCGGAAGGGCCCGGCCCATAAGAGAAAGAAGAAGGGACAAAGTGTTGCCTCTTCTTCCAATGCATCCACTCTCATGGCGTCGAAGAAAACCGACGTCTGTCATCACTGCAAGAAGCCGGGGCACTGGAAGCGTAACTGCCCAGATTACCTGAAGTCCTCAGACAAAGGTAAAGCCCCAGCAGGTATGAAATCTACTTTCATCATTGAAACTAGCTTTCTCGTTGGACGAGAAGGAAGTTGGGTTGTAGATTCTGGTGCTTCTGTTCATGTATGCAATTTGTTGCATTTGTTTCAGGAAACTAGGAATCTTGAGGAAGGGGAGATACTCATCCAGATGGGATCTGATGCAAGTGTTGCAGCAGTAGCCGTCGGGACTTGTAGACTATCATTATCTAGTGGGAGAGTCCTTATACTTAAA
Organism: Ottelia alismoides; assembly: GCA_037367405.1. Lineage (NCBI taxonomy): Eukaryota > Viridiplantae > Streptophyta > Magnoliopsida > Alismatales > Hydrocharitaceae > Ottelia > Ottelia alismoides. Next base: position 639,708 of record JAZKJV010002471.1, on the reverse strand, counting down.
GAATGTCTTTATGTACCCGAAGTCAGAAGGAACTTGATATCTGTATCTAAGCTTGTTAGAAGCGGATATTCTTTCCTTTTCTGTAATAAATTAGTCATAAGTCGTTATGATAAATATATTGCGGATGGTATTTTGACTTCTGGTGGACTCTATGAATTGTGCATTGATAAATGTATTATGAATGTGACAACCACTAATAAAAACCCTAAATGATCCAGAGAGGATAAAAATATCTCAAATGAGATATGGCATCAAAGGCTTGGTCATTTGTCTGTTGATAGGATCAATAGATTGATAAAGGATGGACCTCTAGATTTTCTACAGGTTCAACCTCTGCCCACTTGCAAACATTGCATACAAGGCAAAATGACTAGGACGCCTTTCCGTAACAAGGTTACGAGATGCGAAGGTATTATCGACCTAATACATACCGATGTATGTGGTCCCTTCAGTACCGCGACTCGAAATGGATACCGATATTATTTGACGTTTATCGATGACCATTCGCGATACGGGTTTATCTTCCTAATACGTCATAAGTCTGAAACCTTTGAAAAGTTCAAAGAATTCAAGGCTTTGGTTGAGAACCAAACCGATAGGAAGATTAAACGGATTCGATCTGATCGAGGTGGCGAGTACCTATCAGATGAATTCAAGGAATACCTTAAGGAGAATGGAATTGTTTCCAATCTCACTCCTCCTGGAACTCCCCAACTAAATGGTGTTGCTGAAAGACGCAACAGGACCATCATGGACATGGTCCGATCAATGATGAATAAAGCAAATTTACCTCTTAGTTTCTGGGGATATGCAGTAGAGACTGCAATATATATCTTGAATAAGATTCCTAGCAAATCCGTGCCTAAGACTCCTCATGAGCTATGGTATGGAACCAAACCTAGTGTTAATCACTTGAGGGTTTGGGGTTGCTTGGTCTATGCGAAGAACGTAGACGCAAGTAAGCTAGAATCTCGCTCTCGTGAGTGCTACTTCATTGGGTATGTTAAAGATGGTATTGGATACCAACTTTATGACCCTGAGACCCAAAAGGTTTTTGTTTCTAGAGATGTGAAGTTTCTGGAGAATGATTTCCTTAAAGGTCAAGACAATAATGAAGTAGAGGAATTCTTTGAATCCCCTGAGGATTCTGAACTTCCTAGACCAGAAACGGAAGAGATAAATAAAGATGAAACACCCATACCTCTTCGAAGGAGTTCGAGGGTGGTTGCACCACCTGAAAGGTATGGATTCCATGTGTCAGGTGAAACTGACATTGATCCTACTTCATTTGATGAAGCACTCGCGGATCAAGACATGGATAGATGGATGCTAGCAATGAAGTCAGAAATTGACTCCATGCATAAGAATGGTGTATGGACCCTAGAGGATCCACCTAAAGGGGTAAAACCCATTGGGTGTAAATGGATCTTCAAGAGAAAGAGGGGACCTGATGGGAAAGTAGAGACTTTCAAGGCACGGCTCGTAGCCAAGGGCTACACACAGAGAGAAGGCATCGATTACGATGAGACATTCTCTCCTGTGGCTATGCTTAAATCCATCCGGACATTGCTAGCTATAGCTGCATATCTTGACTACGACATCTGGCAGATGGACGTCAAGACGGCTTTCCTCAATGGATACCTCGAGGAGGATATCTACATGGAGCAGCCCCAGGGCTTCATGAATGAGGATGGTAAAGTATGCAAGCTGAAGAAATCCATCTATGGGCTCAAGCAAGCTTCTCGTAGTTGGAACATCAGATTTGACGAAACCATAAAGAGTTATGATTTTGTGCAGAATCCTGATGAACCTTGTGTATACAAGAAGCTTAGTGGGAGCGCCGTTGTATTCATCGTGCTTTATGTAGATGACATCCTTATCATTGGGAATGATACAGGGATGATGACCAGTGTAAAGATTTGGTTGTCCCATACCTTTGAGATGAAAGATCTTGGAGAAGCCTCTTACATCTTAGGCCTGAAGCTGTTCAGAAACCAAGAAAAGAGGATTTTGGGATTGTCACAACATGGATACATTAAGAAGATTCTTGAACGATTCCGTATGGATAGTTCTAAGAAAGGATTCCTACCCTTAAGACATGGTATCCACCTGTCTAAAGGAATGGCTCCTCAAACTGTTGAGGAAAAGAAGGCCATGGCTGGATGTCCTTATGCATCGGCCGTAGGAAGCTTAATGTATGCCATGATGTGCACTAGGCCAGATATCTGCCATGCAGTGGGAGTGGTAAGTCGTTACCAATCCTGCTATGGAGAACAACACTGGAATGCAGTAAAGAACATATTCAAATATCTAAGACGAACGCAAGATTACATCTTGGTCTATGGAGATGGTGATCTCCAAGTCTTGGGATATACAGATTCTGACTTCCAATCGGATGTAGATGATCGAAAGTCGACATCGGGGTTCGTGTTCTTGTTGAATGGTGGTGCTGTGAGCTGGAGAAGCAAGAAGCAGGACACTACTGCAGATTCAACAACGGAAGCCGAATACATTGCCGCATCGGATGCTGCAAAGTAGGCGGTGTGGTTGCGCAAGTTCGTGCTGGAGCTTGGCGTAGTTTCCTCTGATACTCCCATCCCGTTACTTTGCGATAACACGGGAGCCATTGCCCAGGCAAAGGAACCCAGATGGCATCAAAAGAGCAAGCACGTGGAAAGGAAATACCACATCATTCGGGAGATACAAAAGCGTGGTGACATCATCATCACCAAGGTGGCCTCTGCCGACAACGTTGCTGATCCTCTTACCAAACCTCTGACACAGAAGGTTTTTGACCAGCATGTAATGAGTATGGGTTTAAAGATTGTACCTGAATGGTTCTGAGGGCTAGTGGGAGATTGTTAGCAATGTGAGCCCCGGGCGAACCATTTCTACAATAAATGTTATTGTAATGAATAAATTATCAATAAAAGTTATTGTTTATTTTTCACTCCCCTTCTGATATTAATGAATGAATGCACTATAGGGTCCCTCTGTACAATAAGGGTTATGTACCATGGCCAACTTGATGATCATACAGCTGTTGATTCATTGGATGGATCATAGAGGCTGATGCTTGGATGAATATCTAAGGAGTTAGATAGAGGACTCATCAAGCATCATCAAATGATCATTAAGTGATGATCTCCAGTCTGAGTGGGAGATGGCAATCCTATCTCATATGACTGATATCTGACTGACCTCTAGATGCAGGTCCTCTGCATGGGAATAATGATTCAGAGGTGTCAGGTTAGTTAAGTCAATGGGTTGACTTGACGAGATCGAGATAACCAAAGACCTACGTTGAATACTGTCACAACATAGGCATGCATCCTCTGACTAGAGACAGATGTATTGCTATATGTCTGAGTATGTACATTTGGCAGACCAATAGGTTGATGACCTAATCAAGGTCTATATACCGGCGAGCTGGTGTGCATGTAAGGACATATGAGTAATACGATCTCTCAAAGGGATCATACAGGTTCACTTGTGAACCGGGAGACATGAGCTCACTCATGAGGTATTGGGACTGAACAAATTCCATGCATGGTCGTCATGCTTTGGAAGCATGACATGAATTTGAAGGTAAGATATATGCTTTGTGAAAGCATATGATCTATACCAAATCCCGATGACCAAGATTGAGAAACTTAATGATCTAACCTTGAAGATGACAGTATAAAAGTGATCTTTATCTTCAGGATGATCATGAGTCTTCCAGTATGTAGGATGTGCAGGTATTAGGAATACCTGAAGGGTGATTTGATCATATACGATTGTATAACCATGACGCTTCCATTCCGAGGGAGTGATGAAACAGGATTGGATTTTAGTGACTCCTCTCATTAGAGAAGTGACCTAATCTTAGTCCAAGAACTGGACATTGGTCTGAATAAGATTCAGATGCAATGAGAAGATTAAGTCTACGGTCTTGATTTGATCAAGCATCAGTGGGAGGTCCATAGGATCTGGAGTTGAGTTATGATCTCAACATCCAAGTCACTATACGTGGAACAATACAATCGCCCTGTCCTTATCTCCAAGTATCTGAGGAGAAATAGCATTGTTCTTAAATGGTTTAAGAACAATTCCATAAGATCTAAGCAAAGAGAATTTGATAATTAAAAGTGTTTTAATTATCATAATGTATGAGAAATTATCCAATATGATTAAATGTGATTTAATTAGTTTGGATAAGAATAATGTGGATAGAGATATCCAATTATTCATGATATATTATAAATGTGATTTATAATGTATTAGAGAGAGTTACTTATAATTTATATGTGTTGATTAATTATGATGTGTATTGGATACACATTGTGTAATTAATTAACAATATGAATTACATGTTGTTTTGGGTTGTGAATATGATTCACAAATTATTCCATGGCTAGATTGCAATTTTCTCAAAGATAATTGTGAATTATTTTTTGAGAAATAAAACCCAAATTATTTTGTTGCAAATAAATAAGAGAGGGATTACATGGAGATTACAATCTCCATGCAATCCAAGGTGGGCGGCACACCACTCCTAATTGGAGTGGGTGTGCGCCTACATGGAAGGCACATGGAGATGAAATCTCCATGTGTCTTCTCTCCTTATTTGTTGGGTTAATTTAGGAGCAAATTATATTTGATTTTATTAAATATATTTTGACCTAAATTTGTTGCTTTTGACAACAACAATCTCAGCCATTGGATGAACATAAATCAATCTCATCCATTGATTTTATGTGTCCCATGGATTGAGATCCATGGATCCCAAAACCCTATAAATAGAGAGGCATACTTGGCTCTCTCTCTTTACACATGTTATTGTAGCAAAACTCTCTCTCTCTCTTTCTCATATACACGACAGCCCTCTCTCCCTCTCTTCTTGGTGGCCGTCCACCTTGGTGGAGAGAAACGTCGACGCCCGCGCCATCGTGCTGCCGCTTCGACTCTTTGCGGTTCTTTGTCTTCTTGGAGTGCTTCACTCACGAAGGAGATGCTTGATCTCGTGCGACGAGATCAGGAGCAACCGCGCTTGGATCATCTTGGATTGCGAGGACACCGCGACTCATCTCCGCGCTCGCAAGCCGTTACTCCGACGATCGGACTTGAGACAGGAGGTCTCTTTTTCGTAGAGACTCGGTCAACCACGCTTCAAGAGGTATTGCATTATACTTGATGTGGTTATAGATGAAACGATTTGAGAACGGTTCTCGGATCATGTGGTTTCATCGGTTTAAAATTTTTAAAATTCCGCTGCTCCGAACAACTAGTACGACTAGTCGTTCTTCGTCGTATTGGATACGACGATCACGCTTCCGTGATGCGCTTGAGGATTTCACTGTATCCTTCAGCTGCATATCATCTCGAACTCTTGCAGATGGAGATGGGGCTCCTCTATAGCCAACCCATGGAACCGGGGTAGGAGCTGAAGTGTGTTCGGGGGGAACTTGAAGTCCCCCACGATAGCTGGTAGCACCACCCAACGGTGCGTCAAAGTCTATCCGGGGTTGTGATTCTCCCGCATCGGTCTCGGAGGTCCTGTTGCTCCTGCTGCGGCTGCGGTTGCCGCTGCTGCGGCTGCTACCGCATCGTAGGGTCCTCCCCCCAGGCCGCGGTTCTCACGGTTGGCTCTCATCTGCTCAAGCTCTCGCCTCATCTCTATCATAAATGCTCCCTGATCCCTCAACTGCTGCTGCACTAACTCAAGGGAGGCGATCAGGGTGGAGTTGATCGAACCCTGGTCTAGAACGAAAAGCTCCTGCTGCGGACCTCTAGGGTGATCATCACTGCTACCGGCCATAGTCTCTAAAAAATCAAAACAACCAAACTCAGGTGCCGATAAATCATCTATCTGTCTCTCCTCTGGCACTGGAATCCCGGTCTCAAAAGAAGGGGGGTCGAAGGGGAACAGGACAGAGTCGTACTCGGGTTCGGAGAGCGGATCTGAGCTCCCACGGACCAACCTAGATGAATGGGCTGGAGTGCTAAAAAGCGGTGCAGCCAGAGGCTGCCTAAGAGACCTCCTGCCCATCATCGTGATCTTACGAGTAATGCGGATGGGATCTGGAAACAAATATGATCACAAGCAAACCCCCGATTCACCAACGCAACACGAGCTGAAGATCGTAAAGGCTCGGTCAATTATCTTGTCAATTTTATTTTGGTGATCAGTCAGGATAACAAAGCGATTACGTGACCTGTTGGGTTACCTGATATTTTCTCAACCGACTTTACCGTACAGAAATAGCCGGTAATCAGTCGAGATGAATATTGGAGGGCTCTACCTAGTGTTTGGGGTCACTCTCTCGCACAAGCAAACCAGACAATGAGGGGGTTGCTCTCCCCAAGACAAATTTTTAAGTGAGGTGTCTTTTAGGATCGATAGTGTTAGCAGTCCCAGATTTTATTGTTTTTTCTTTTTAGGTATTTTTCAATAAACAAACAAATCGCCTAACAAATTTCTCAGTTCTCCTGGTTATTAAGTCCAAAACAGGGGGGAGAAGACGAAAAAGCCGATGCGCGATGAAATCAATGATGGATGCAGAGTAAGAGATGCATACCTGACTCCAGCAGTCTACATGCAAGATGATCCGTGCAGAATTTAAAGACAGAAAATAAACTACCTAAATGGTGCAGGCGGAAAACCGAGTCCCTAAACAGCAGTGCTACTCGAAAGAATGGCTAGCCGATAATCAGCCAACAATTCAGAGAGTCCGGTCTATACCCACCCCTCCTCTTCTCGACAGGTCGAGTTCAGGAGTAGCGCTTGACGGGGCGGGCTCGCGGCGCGTAGGCTCGGAGGTGATGGAACGACTATTTTATTAATTTTTTTATTGTAGGTCCAATTACCGCACTATAGGAACATGCAATTATATTAGGGTGTTTGGATCCTATGAATTACGTCACAATCAAGCAGAAAATCCTACGGCTAGGGGCTCGAGAAACCGCGAGAAACCGTAAAAGGCAGTAAAGGAAATAAAACCATGAAAAACCGCATAAAAACCGAGGGGTCTCCCGAGCACACCCGTGCTTGACGAAACAGACCGCGAAAGTCTAAGTCTCTGTCTTTGGTCCCTGTATTATTACAACAGTTCAAATAATGCAGAAATGTAAATCTAATCTAACCCTATTCTATGGCTAATCCCCGCGGCTATTCCGCGGCTCCCGCGCTTTTGCTCGCTCCTCGCGTCCTCCTGCGGCTCTGTAGAGAATAGAGCTGCCTTCGACTCTCGCAGTTGCTCGGCTTCCGAAGAGAGCGGCCTCGGTCCTCAGGCCCTCGCAAGAAAGAAAACAAAAGTGGTCAGACCATATTATTTAAACAATTATGCAAATAAATGATATATACAAAATATGCATAAAAAGCCGCGAAAAGAAAGCCGTGGAAAAATCAACTACGACTACTAAGCCGTGCTCCCCGGCAACGGTGCCATTCTGATGACCACGAAAAATTAACCTGAACAACTAAGGGTAGATAAAAATAGAACTAAGGTCGTTGCGATCTCAGTCGCTCGAGCAATCAATTGGATCAATCAAGAAAATTAAGAGCATACCACCAAAATAGAATAAAAATCAAAGAAACACACTAGTGGCCCTGGCTATTAGATTAGCCTGGTATAGCGACCAGGGTCGGACTCAGGGAGCACGAAATGGCCTTGCGGCCTACGAAGTAGTCAAAAATAGTGAAAAATAAAAGAAAAGTATTTTTGGTGGATTTTTAATCTTTTTATATTTTTTTGGATTTTTAATAACTAATAGAAATAAGGAAAACAAGTAAACAAGCAACTACAAACAATTATTTAACTACCCTAAACTCACCCAAAAATTCAAACAAAAATGTTTTTATGTTTTTTTATATTTTTCTGTGTTTTTGGATAATTTTTGGCATTTTTCTGATGTTTATTGAATTTTATAAAAATCAAAAGGTAGAAAAACAAAGGTACTGTCCAGTCAGACTTGGAGAACCAAAATAAAATGAATAATGGTCCTATCAAGGTCTGAAGGTAATTGTCCTGTATAGTAGAGACTACAAGGAAAAATTAGGCACTGGAATTATTAATTTTTGATTTTTCTTTTAATTATTAGAATTTTTATGGGTTTTTAGGGGTTTTGTAATTTTTATAGGTTTTACAAATCCAAAAATGACCAAACTTGGTCAGAAAATCAAACACAGTAAAACAAACACTATATAATTTTTTTTGTAAGTTTGAGAGGTGAATTAATAATTTTTTGTGATTTTTAAATCTAGACAGTAAAGAAAATGCGTGTTTTTGAATTTTTAAAAATAATAAATGAAGTCAAAAATGTCTCCAAAATTTGGAGAAACTTTTACACCATGGCAGGAGCCATGTACCCATATTTCATCAAATTCGGAGTTGGTTTGCTATTTTATTAAAATCACAAACAAAGGTACATTTCACAGGGACTTGTACGCAATTTAAACAAATTCCAGGGGGTCCGATGCAATTTTCCAAGAATGCACGCGAGAGGCGCGTGACCTGGGCACTCAGGGACCTATTTGCAAGAAAACTTAAGTCCCTGGACTATTTAGTAACACGTACTAAAAGTCCAGGGGCGAAAGTGTAAATTACCCACTAAATAAATCACATGCACAAATAACACACTCACAGGAGCATTTCTGCAAATATTAAAAACATAAATTCATTCATTAACACCCTGAAACCATAGGACCATACATGTAATTAACCCATAAAAGCACGTGTCGAAGCACGTGTTCCACTACAAACACGGGTATAAAAGTAAATATAGGAAACGACAGGGTCCTCTATGCAAATTACCCAACTAAAATAAAGGTTCAAAAATATTTACAAGACTAAAGATTAACTGCTAAAAGTCTAAGGGCCTAAGAAGAAATTACCCTTTATTAAGTCGAGGGCTAGATACGCGCCACGTGGAGATTGGACGGTGGAGAAGAGGCGCGACTAAGCAAGGGGTCCTCGGCGCTCATCCAAAGACAGGGGACACGCCACGTGTAGATCCGACGGTCGAGGGGCGCTGGGTCTCCTTCGCTGGATGGAGGGCTGAGAGGAGGCCATGTGGAGATCCAACGGTGGCTGCTGTCCTCCTCTTAACCCTGATCGGACGGTCCGGGAATAATCTGGAACTGGAAGGCAATCAGACGGTCGGGGAGGATCCTCGATGAACTGGACGCCGATGAGGTTCGTCGGGCTCGTGTGGGCCCTGGAGAGCTCCTCGGAGGCTGCTGAAGATCGGAGAAGGTTCGCCTGGGCCTCCCGCGTCTAATGGTCCCCTCCAATGACGAAGCGGAGCTCCGTGGAGCTCAGGCGACGCCGGCGGAGGAGAAGCTGCTGCTCCAAAGAGACGAGCCCTCAGATGGACTCGTTTGGACCTGAAAAGCACGGCAACAGACTCGCGGGTCGAGGGCAAAGTGCCTCGACCCGGTAAGCGGTGGTGAAGGTGAACGGTGCAGCGGGGCATGTGAGCTCCGGTGGAGCAACGACGATGGAACTCGATACCCAGTTCCTGTGCGAACTGGGGCGGAGAAGGTGCACGAGGGAAAGGCGGAGATGATGTATGACTCCGATGGTCGGAATGAAGGCGAGGGTGGTTGGAATCAGAGATAAACGACGATGGGTTGATTTGGGCGAAACGCGAAATTAACTAAATAGAAGAAGAAAGGAGACTACCTACTGGATGGAGTCGACTGTGGACGAGCTGGGGTAGCTCTGGGTCCTAGCCTCAAGGGTCGTCGATGCCCGAGGCTCGAGCACCACCTCTCGGCGGCGCATGACGGCGCAAAGACGCCGGATCAGTGGCCCGTCCTCTCCCTCCTCGCTGCGACACGGTCAGAAGCGAGCTGTCACTCTTGCAGTGGCTGTGGAGGTCCTAGGGTGAAGAGAAATGATCCAAAGATGAGTGAGGAAGGAGGCGGAGCTCGGACTTTATACGGCAAGGGGTCCGGCTAAATCAGGTCGGGCAGGGCACGATGAGGCGCATATCCCGATGCAATCAACCGGGCGAGGGTCTTGGATGCAAGAGGAAGAATTAGAGCCCGGGGTTTACAGATTTGGTAGGCAGATCGAGCGGCTAAAAATCGGAGAAGTCGGGTTCGGGCACAGGATCCACGGGGGTTTGGTCCGCGGGGGAGAGTTGACTGGGGGTCAACAATCCCCGTGGACCAATCAGAGCAGGCCATGTGGAAATGATTTGAAAATTCATTTAAAAATAGAAAATGGCCGAATTAAAGAAAACTCAAAACATGAAAATGTTTATTTTATTTTTTTCAATTTTTTAGTGATTTTTTTTTCTGAAATAAAAATAGGGTATTTACACTATAGTGCTATATATAGGTATATATACGACATGGATTTTTAATTTTTGATTTTTAATTAATTATTTTTATACATTTTTATTCCCATTTTATATTTTATTTATTTATAGCATAAAATTAGGAATAAAAAGGTTTTTTTATTTTATTTTTATTATTTATTTACAAGGGTAAGATAAATAGATATATACAACTATATACATGGTATATATACAATGTTCTTTTTGATTTTTAGTTTTGTTCTTTTTATTTTTTTTGTTTTTATGGTTTTTTTATTTTATTTATTTACAACATGAAATATAGAATATATACAAATTTTGTGGGTTTTAATTTATTTATTTACAAAGTGAAATAAAATAGGGATAAGGGATCTATGTACATGATGAATATGCACAAGGAAGAGTATTTTTGTTTCTTTTTAATTTATTTTATTTTGATTTTATATTTACAAATATTTACAGATATATACAATCCCATTTTTATTTTTATTTTTAGAGGAAAATATTAAATTTTTATTTAATTACAGGTATATTTACACACATGAGCTTCCTTATCTCTCTCTACTTGGGCATTTGTGCGGTCAGGCCCATGCTGAGCCCTCCCTTGGGATTAGGTCGCTCAATATTTATTCTAAATATCTCCCTCTTTTTCTTTTGTCTCTTTATTTTTTTATTTTTGTACAAAAACATGCTAATTATTAAACTTTATACAATGCATGCACTTTGGTAATTATTTGTATTTACAAGAATATACATGTGTTTGGAAGGGTTTTTGTAGCTAAAATATAAGAATAAAGAGTGATGAATGGGTATTCATCAGATACAAACATCATTAGATTCGGCTACCACCGAATCAAGTGCCATACAAGCTTAAATTGTCTTTCATTTCACTACCTACCAAGTTCGATGGGAATACTTCAGAGGAGATGTTTACTTTTCTAGAATAGTTCAAGATGATATGTGGTCCGACTAGTTATTCTGGAGTAACGCAAGACGTTGCACGCCTCGACGAAGTCCCCTTCACCTTAGCAAATTAGAAGATTTACTAGTTTAGTCATTGGGGGGTGCAGGGAGATTTCTTCACAGGATGATCCAAAGTCCACATTCTTGTATAAATAGTTTCCTCTGGAACAGACTAAAGAATCCATAATTCAATAACATTATTTCTGTATTTTTTCTTAAAACCTTAACAAATACATGTAAATATCCATTAAATATCATCTTTTATCAAAACCACATGAACGAAAATGAAGTTTTAGACAATAAAACAATTAAATAAATAAAAAATAAAAGTAGAGAAAATAAAAAGAATGTTTGATTGTAAATAAGTATATATATAATATGACTTATAAAATATAAATACAGCTGAAAGATATATTTATATAACCTAACACCTGAGACCATGTCAGCTTGGATTGGTCGACAAACAAAAGTATGGGAGATAAGAAATAAAACCACAAAAAGAATCATTTATAAATTGCACAATAGTTTTCATTAACTATAAAATAAATACCAAAAATTGCTTTGATTTTTAATTAATTCATTTATACATATTTTACATCAACTCTTTTACTAACTATTTCCAATAATATATAGAAAAATAAAAAATAAGTTAAAAATCTTATCTTTTATATGTGCAAAGAAATACAACTTTCAAATTGTCAATTTCTTAACTTCCGAACATAATGAATTCTTTATACGAACTCCAATTTCACTATACTCACCCTTATTTTAATAAAATTATCTTCTCTAATTAATGAAGGTCATCTTACTAAAACCAGAGTCATTTGCAAAAAAGTCGACTTTGGGACATAATGACAACTGGGTTTCTAGGCTATTTATTTTCTCTAGAGCATACTATTTATACTTTTATTAATTTTATAATTTTTAAATAAATATTTGATCTTTTATGTTAATAAATAATTGTTTTATAATTTTTTGACACAATTTAATATTTTAAATAAATAAATCAAATAACATTATTTATAGACGAAATTTAACTATAGACTATGGTCCTGTATTTGTTATAATATTTAAATTAATTTAATAAAATATGCAAAAATTCACATACACCTTATTTTTTATCCAAATAAATAATAAAATATAAAATGTTATGTTTTTTATTAATTTGTTAAATTAAAAATCAAAGGCCTAGTTATTAAGTATTCTAGTTAGCTATTTATAAATATTATATTCTTGTTTCATTAAAAATTATCATTTATAAAATAAATTCTACAATAAATTAAGGGTTTTATCTATTGTACCCCTTTGAGATATTCCAATATCACTTATTCCCCTCCCTTTTTGGTAATATCATTTGTGCCCCCGATTTCTTGTCGTTCTATCACTTGTGCCCCTCCATTAGTCTAAATGTTAATGAGTTCAGTTAACCATGGTTTTTTCAAACCATGGTGCAACTAAGAGGGGTATAATTGTCCAAACTTCTTTGTCATCTTCTTCCTCCGTGTTCTTCTTCCTTTCTCTTCATAATTTCTCTCTTAGTTCCACCTTCATGCATCCATCAAATCTCTATATTTTTTTCATTTTCATGGACATATCACTCACTACGATCAAACAATGAATTTTATTGAATTTTTGGTGAATTTTCATGAATCAATTAGTTAAAATTTTATCTTAACTTAATAAATACTGAAAGCCCTCTAGTTTCAACCCCCTTGCTCCTCCTCCATCGCACCTCCTCCTTCATCCCCTTCCTCTCTAAGTTCTTTCTAACTGCAACATAGGGGAGGAGCTCGACGGATTGGACAAGAGGGGCAAGATTGGGAGGAGGTGGTGGTCGTGGAGGAAAGGAGGGGCGGGATGGGAGGAGGGGTGACGGAGGAGGGTGTTAGCAATGTGAGCCTCGGGCGAACCATTTCTACAATAAATGTTATTGTAATGAATAAATTATCAATAAAAGTTATTGATTATTTTTCACTCCCTTTCTGAGATTAATGAATGAATGCACTATAGGGTCCCTTTGTACAATAAGGGTTATGTACCATGGCCAACTTGATGATCATACAGCTGTTGATTCAATGGATGAATCATAGAGGCTGATGCTTGGATGAATATCTAAGGAGTTAGATAAAGGACTCATCAAGCATCATCAAATGATTATTAAGTGATGATCTCCAGTCTGAGTATGTGATGGCAATCCTATCTCATATGGCTGATATCTGACTTACCTCTTGATGCAGGTCCTCTGCATGGGAATAGTGATTCAGAGGTGCCAGGTTAGTTGAGTCAATGGATTGACTTAGCAAGATCGAGATAACCAAAGACCTACGTTGAATACTGTCACAACATAGGCATGCATCCTCTGACCGAAGACAGATGTATTGCTATATGTCTGAGTATGTACATTTGGCAGACCAATAGGTTGATTACCTAACCAAGGTCTATATACCAGCGAGCTGGTGTGCACGTAAGGACATATGAGTAATACGATCTCTCAAAGGGATCATACAGGTTCACTTGTGAACCGGGAGACATGATCTCACTCATGAGGTATTGGGACTGAACAAATTCCATGCATGGTCGTCGCGCTTTGGAAGCATGACATGAATTTGAAGGTAAGATATATGCTTTGTGAAAGCATATGATCTATACCAAATCCCAATGACCAAGATTGAGAAACTTAAATGATCTAACTCTGAAGATGACAGTGCAAAAGTGATCTTTATCTTCAGAATGATCATAAGTCTTCCAATATGCAGGATGTACAGGTATTGGGAATACCTGAGGGTGATTTGATCATATACGATTGTATAACCATGACGCTTCCATTCCGAGGGAGTGATGAAAAAGGTTTGGATTTTAGTGACTCCTCTCACTATAGAAGTGACCTAATCTTAGTCCATGAACTGGACATTGATCTGAATGAGATTCAGATGCAATGAGAAGATTAGGTTTACAGTCTTGATTTGATCAAGCATCAGTGGGAGGTCCATTGGATCTGGATTTGAGATATGATCTCAACATCCAAGTCACTATACGTGGAACAATACAATCGCCCTGTACTTATCTCCAAGTATCTGAGGAGAAATAACATTGTTTTTGAATTGTTTAAGAATAATTCCATAAGATCTAAGCAATGATAAATTGATAATTAAATGTGATTTAATTATCATGATGTATGAGGAATTATCCAATATAATTAAATGTCATTTAACTATAATGGATAAGAATAATGTGGATAGTAATATCCAATTATTCATAATATATAATAAATGTGATTTATAATGTATTAGAGAGAGCTAATTATAATTTAAATTTTTACATTAATTATTAATGTGTATTGGATACACATTGTCTAATTAATTGAAAATGTAAATTATATTTTGTTTTGGGTTGTGAATGTGATTCACAATTTTCCAATGTCAAGATTGCAATATTCCCAAAAATAATTGAGAATTATTTTTTGTGAATAAAATCCCAACAAATAGTTGTTGGAAATAAGTAGAGAGAAAATCAAGGAGAGATGCAATCTCATGGAAATCCGTGATATTGCCCTCTCCATATGGGAAGGAGGTGGCAGCACCAATTCCTTTATGGAATTGGATGTCGTCCACTCCCTCTAATGGGAAGGAGGATCTCCTTTGTATTTTCACTCCTTATTTGATTGATTTAAATTTGGTGTTAATATATATATATTTGATTTATCAAATATATTTAATCAAAATAAAATCACAAGTTGTTGGCTTTTACCAACATCAATCTTGACCATTGGATTGACATAAATCAATCTCATCCATTGATTTTATATGTCCCATGGATTGAGATCCATGAATCCCAAAACCCTATAAATAGAGAGGCATACCATGCTCTCTATTTACATGCTATTGTAGCACACTTCTCTCTCTCTCTCTCTCTCTCTCTCTCTCTCTCTTTCTCTTTCTCCATACCCGACAGCCCTTTCTCCCTGTCTTCTTGGTGGCCGTCCACCATACCTTGGTGGGGAGACTCGTCGACGCCCACGCCACCGCGCTGCCGCTTCGACGCTCTGCGGTTCTCCGTCCATTTGGAGTGCTTCACTCACGAAGGAGACGTTCGATCTCGTGCGATGAGATCAGGATCAACCGTGCTTGGATCATCTTCTTGGATTGCGAGGACACCACGACTCATCCCCGCGCTCGCAAGCAGTTACTCCGATGATCGGACTTGAGACAGGAGGTCTCTTCTCTTAGAGACTTGATCAACAAAGCTTCAAGAGGTATTGCATTATACTTGTTGTGGTTATAGATGAAACAATCTGAGAATGGTTCTCGGATCATGTGGTTTCATCAAATAATTTTTTTAAATTCCGTTGCACCGAACAACTAGTGTGACTTGTCATTCTTCGTCGTATCCGATACAACGATCACGCTTCCGTGATACGCTTGAGTATAATTCCATATCCTTCAAGTGGTATCAGAGCCAGGTTGACGGTTTCGAATATGATTCGAAAACCAAGGACAACTTGGGTTCGTTAAGGTCGCGAAAGGTTTAATCGCATTTGATTTCGCAGATCTGTTTAGTAAATAATTTCGGCCATGTTTTTAAGCACTAATTATTTACTTGAACTTTCTTCCCCATTAAATAAGGAAACCATAGGATCTGAGTTTGCGTAAATCGGATTTCGTATGCTCGAGATATGGTTGTTTTAATGAACATATATGCACTGTTGCGGGGATAGTAGATTTTAACATTATGAAAGAGTTAATTAATGTTATCATCTGCCTCGAAATGCGTAAAACATCACTTGGATTCTGTCCTAAATCAAGTTAGCAATCTTTGAAAATTGAGTTTGTCTAATTTGGATTTAAATTGATTGAGATATGGTAATTTTAGTGATAAGGGGTCACTACTGAAATTACAGTCCTAATCTAGAATCAAGTGATTGTCAATTAGTGAAATTAATTGTTAATTTCATGAAATAATCTTGAATAATATTTGTGAAATATTGGAAGATGATTATTTACCTAATTGACTTGGCCTCAACCAATTAATTGATTGGATGTGATCTAAATCTTAATTGGAAACACAATCTTCAAACTTGATGCTTGAATAGGATTGGGAATTTGTGTAGCAATTTTCCTTATAATCAAAAATGTTTTGATTATTACTATATGGTACAATTTCGGTTGAAAAGCCGATGATCATCTCAAATACAAATTGATATATCTGGCATTATGTTTTCCTGAGGTGGATATGATGTCTAGTCGGAGAGCATTGGGGTTGCGGGTTGCAACGTATGTGGTCCTTCCCACTCTCGTCGGTACTGGCCATGACAGCGGGTAGGGACTGTATAATGCCGGAGAAAATCAAGTTGTATTTTCTAATTATTAAAATTCAAATTAACACGTATTTTGAGATATTACCATATATATATTCAAGTAAAATAATCAAGTTTGAATGATTGAATTGGATTGATAATTAATTTAATATGATTAAATTGATTATGTCTAATTTAGACACTCTATTATGAATAGAGTTGTCACTTACATTGGAAGAATTATTTATATGAATATGATTCATAATAATTGATTAAAATTTGAATATGATATGGAGGATCACATAAGTGACATCCATGGTCTCCCGTCAAGGCGAAGGGTTCCGTCGCCAGGGATTGCATGTGGGAGACGCCTGTCCGAAGTGACAGCTCCTGTATGCAAGCGCATCTGGATCGGGCTCGTCGCTTCTCGAAAGAGTAAGAACATATGCGTAGTGACCCCAATATCGGGTCCTCATATTATTGGGGCGATAATGGATTGCGCATAGCAAGTTGTATTCCTGTTGACGGTTGGTTCAATTAATGACGGGTCAACATCACCTTAGGGGTGGTGGGCCCAGGTATTAAAGACCGAATTGGGAAATGCAAGTTGGACTTGCAAGGCGGAATGTGTTCCCGCTTCTCTTTATTGGAGTCATAGGTTCTCATATTATTGGGATATGACAAAGATAAGGAGAAGATCCCAGTTCTTGCTTGAGATATATTGGTAAGTATATCTCTTACTTTGAAAGTGATTAAGGGAATAAACTTTCAAGGTTGATAGAGCAAGAACAATTTGATTTAAAATGACTTAATTAAATATTATAAAATTGAATATATATTTTTATATTCTAATATAGTGCATTCTTAATTTCAGAAAATGAAGTATTTGAACCCACTTAGTAGGCTCTTGAGGTCAACCAATTGACCGACCCAAATTACTCGGATTGGATCCGTAATTTGGAGCTTGTTCTCTCTGCTGAGCGCATAAGTTATGTGCTTTCCGAGGACAAGCATGAGAACCCTAAGTCCAAGGAAGAAAAAGCATTTAATGACAAGTATGATGAAGATCATGTCTTGGCTAGATGCTATATCCTAGGTTCTCTCTCCAATGTTCTGTAAAAGCAACATGTGGAGATGAGTACCTGCCAGGAGATAATGCAGAATCTGAAGGATATGTTTGGTGACATTAACCGCACCCAGTGGTACAATGTTATGAAAGACCTCATTCGCTGCAGGATGCAGGAAGGGACTTCGGTCCGAGAACATGTACTCAAAATGTTTGGGTACTTGTCGGAGCTAGAGACTCTTGGGGCAACGATGGATGCAGACATGCAAGGTGACTTCATTCTGCTGTCGTTGCCCAAGTCTTTCAATAACTTTGTAGTGTCATTCCACATGAACAAGCTGGAATTGACAAGTGCTGCTCTCCTTGCTGCATTAAAGTCTGCATAAGATGTGATGAAGAAGGATGGTCCCACTGGCAGTGCAATGGTTGTACAGGTCAGAGGGAAGTGCGGTCGAAAGCATGGTTCTCGGAAGGGCCCGACCCAGAAGAGAAAGAAGAAGGGACAAAGTGTTGGCTCTTCTTGCAATGCATCCACTCTTTTGGCATCGAAGAAAACCGACATATGTCACCACTGCAAAAAGCTGGGGCACTGGAAGCGTAATTGCCCAGAATACCTGAAGTCCTCAGACAAAGTAAAGCCCCAACAGGTATGAAATCTACTTTCATCATTGAAACTAGCTTTCTCGTCGGACGAGAAGGAAGTTGAGTTGTAGATTCTGGTGCTTCTGTTCATGTATGCAATTTGTTGCATTTGTTTTAGGAAACTAGAAGTCTTGAGGAAGGGGAGATAGTCATCTAGATGGGATCTGATGCAAGTGTTGCATCAGTCGCCGTCGGGACATGTCGACTATCATTATCTAGTGGTAGAGTCCTGGTACTTAAAGAGTGTCTTTATGTACCTGAAGTTAGAAGGAATTTGATATCTGTATCTAAGCTAGTTAGAAGTGGATATTCATTCATGTTCTGTAATATATTAGTCATAAATCATTATGATAAATATATTGCAGAGGGTATTTTAACTTCTGAAGGACTCTATGAATTGTGCATTAATGAGGATGTCATGAATGTTACAACCACTAATAAAAACCCTAAGAGATCCAGGGAAAATAAAAATCATTCGAATATGATTTGGCATCAAAGGCTTGGTCATTTGTCTGTTGATAGGATCAACAGATTGATAAAGGATGGACCTTTAGACTTCCTGCAGGTTCAATCTTTGCCTACCTGTGAACATTGTATTCGAGGTAAAATGACTAGGATGCCTTTCCGTAACAAGGTTACCGATGTATATGGTCCCTTCAGTACCGCGACTCGAAATGGACATCGATATTATTTGACGTTTATTGATGACCATTCGTGATACGGGTTTATCTTTCAACTACTTCATAAGTCTGAAACCTTTGAAAAGTTCAAAGAATTCAAGGCTTTGGTTGAGAACCAAACCGATAGGAAGATTAAACGGATTCGATCTGATCGAGGTGGCGAGTATCTATCAGAAGAATTCAAGGAATACCTTAAGGAGAATGGAATTGTTTCCAATCTCACTCCTCCTGGAACTCCCCAGCTTAATGGTGTTGCTGAAAGACGCAACAGGACCATCATGGATATGGTCCGTTCAATGATGAGTAAAGCTCATTTACCTCTTAGTTTCCGGGGGATATGCAGTTGAGACTGCAATATATATCCTGAATAAGATTCTTAGCAAATATGTACCTAAGGCTCGTCATGAGCTATGGTATGGAACCAAACCTAGTGTTAATCACTTGAGGGTTTGGGGTTGCTTGGTCCATGCGAAGAACGTGGATTCAAGTAAGCTAGAATCTCGCACTCGTGAGTGTTACTTCATTGGGTATGTTAAAGATGGTATTGGATACCAGCTTTATGACCCTGAGACCCAAAAGATTTTTGTCTCTAGAGATGTGAAGTTTCTGGAGGATGATTTCCTTAAAAGTCAAGATAAAAATGAAGTAGAGGAACTCATTGAATCCCAAGTGGATTATGAGCTTCCTAGACCAGAAACTGAGGAAGCAAATAAAGATGAAACACACATACCTCTTCGAAGGAGTTGGAGGGTGGTTGCACCACCTGAAAGGTATGGATTCCATGTGTCAAGTGAGACTGACATTGATCCTACTTCATTTGATGAAGCACTCGCAGATCAAGACATGGATAGATGGATGCTAGCAATGAAGTTAGAAATTGACTCCATGCATAAGAATGGTGTGTGGACCCTAGAGGATCCACCTAAAGGGGTAAAATCCATTGGGTGTAAATGGATCTTCAAGAGAAAGAGGGGACCTGATGGGAAAGTAGAGACTTTCAAGGCACGACTCGTAGCCAAGGGCTACACTCAGAGAGAAGGCATCGATTATGATGAGACATTCTCTCCTTTGGCTATGCTTAAATCCATCAGGACATTGCTAGGTATAGCTGCATATCTTGACTACGACATCTGGCAGATGGACATCAAGACGGCTTTCCTCAATGGATACCTCGAGGAGAATATCTACATGGAGCAGTCCCAGGGCTTCATGACAGAGGATGGTAAAGAATGAAAGCTGAAGAAATCCATCTATGGGCTCAAGCAAGCTTCTCGTAGCTGGAACATCAGATTTGACAAAACCATAAAGAGTTATGATTTTGTGCAAAATCCTGACGAACCTTGTGTGTACAAGAAGCTTAGTGGGAGTGCCATTGTGTTCATCGTGCTTTATGTAGATGACATCCTTATCATTGGGAATGATACATGGATGATGACCAGTGTAAAAATTTGGCTATCCCATACCTTTGAGATGAAAGATCTTGGAGAAGCCTCTTACATCTTAGGCCTGAAGTTGTTCAGAAACCGAGAAAAGAGGATTTTGGGATTGTCACAACATGGATACATTACGAAGATTCTTGAACGATTCCGTATGGATAGTTCCAAGAAAGGATTTCTACCCTTAAGACATGGTATCCATCTGTCTAAAGGAATGGCTCCTCAAACTATTGAGGAAAAGAAGGCCATGACTGGATGTCCTTATGCATCAGCCGTAGGAAGCTTAATGTATGCCATGATGTGTACTAGGCCATATATCTGCCATGCAGTGGGAGTGGTAAGCCGTTACCAATCCTGCTATGGAGAGAAACACTGGAATGCAGTAAAGAACATATTCAAATATCTAAGACGGACGCAAGATTACATCTTAGTCTATGGAGATGGTGATCTCCAAGTCTTGGGGTATACAGATTCTGACTTCCAATCGGATGTAGATGATCGAAAGTCGACATCAGGGTTCGTGTTCTTGTTGAATGGTGGTGTTGTGAGCTGGAGAAGCAAGAAGCAGGACACTACTGTATATTCGACAACAGAAGCCGAATACATTACCGCATCGGATGCTTCAAAGGAGGCGGTGTGGTTGCGCAAGTTCGTCCTGGAGCTTGGCGTAGTTTCCTCTGATACTCCCATCCTGTTACTCTGCGATAACACGGGAGCCATTGCCCAGGCAAAGGAACCCAGATGGCATCAAAAGAGCAAGCACGTGGAAAGGAAATACCACATCATTCAGAAGATACAAAAGCGTGGCGACATCAACATCACTAAGGTGGCCTCTGCTGACAACGTTGCTGATCCTCTTACCAAACCTATGACACAGAAGGTTTTTGACCAGCATGTAATGAGTATGGGTTTAAAGATTGTACCTGAATGGTTTTGAGGGCTAGTGGGAGATTGTTAGCAATGTGAGCCCCGGGCGAACCATTTCTACAATAAATGTTATTGTAATGAATAAATTATCAGTGAAAGTTATTGATTATTTTTCACTCCCTTTCTGAGATTAATGAATGAATGCACTATGGGGTCCCTCTGTACAATAAGGGTTATGTACCATGGCCAACTTGATGATCATATAGCTGTTGATTCGTTGGATGAATCATAGAGGCTGATGCTAGGATGAGTATCTAAGGAGTTAGATAGAGGACTCATCAAGCATCATCAAATGATTATTAAGTGATGATCTCCAGTCTGAGTAGGAGATGGCAATCCTATCTCATATGGCTGATATCTGACTTACCTCTTGATGCAGGTCCCTTGCATGGGAATAGTGATTCAGAGGTGTCAGGTTAGTTGAGTCAATGGGTTGACTTAGCGAGATCGAGATAACCAAAGACCTACGTTGAATACTGTCACAACATAGGCATGCATCCTCTGACCGGAGACAGATGTATTTCTATATGTCTGAGTATGTACATTTGGCAGACCAATAGGTTGATGAACTAACCAAGGTCTATATACCGGCGAGCTGGTGTGCACGTAAGGACATATGAGTAATACGATCTCTCAAAGGGATGATACAGGTTCACTTGTGAACCGGGATACATGAGCTCACTCATGAGGTATTGGGACTGAACAAATTCCATGCATAGTCGTCGTGCTTTGGAAGCATGACATGAATTTTAAGGTAAGATATATGCTTTGTGAAAGCATATGATCTATACCAAATCCCAGTGACCAAGATTGAGAAACTTAAATGATCTAACTCTGAAGATGACAGTGCAAAAGTGATCTTTATCTTCAGAATGATCATAAGTCTTCCAGTATGCAGGATGTATAGGTATTGGGAATACCTGAGGGTGATTTGATCATATACGTTTGTATAACCATGACGCTTCCATTCTGAGGGAGTGATGAAAAAGGTTTGGATTTTAGTGACTCCTCTCACTAGAGAAGTGACCTAATCTTAGTCCATGAACTGGACATTTATCTGAATGAGATTCAGATGCAATGAGAAAATTAGGTTTACGGTCTTGATTTGATCAAGCATCAGTGGGAGGTCCATGGGATTTGGATTTGAGATATGATCTCAACATCCAAGTCACTATATGTGGAACAATACAATCGCCCTGTCCTTATCTCCTAGTATCTGAGGAGAAATAGCATTGTTCTTGAATGGTTCAAGAATAATTCCATAAGATCTAAGCAATGAGAAATTGATAATTAAATGTGATTTAATTATCATGATGTATGAGGAATTATCCAATATAATTAAATGTGATTTAATTATTATGGATAAGAATAATGTGGATAGTAATATCCAATTATTCATAATATATTATAAATATGATTTATAATGTATTAGAGAGAGAGAGAGAGCTAATTATAATTTATATTTGTAGATTAATTATTAATGTATATTGGATACACATTGTCTAATTAATTGAAAATGTAAATTATATTTTGTTTTGGGTTGTGAATGTGACAATTTTCCAATGTCAAGATTGCAATATTTCCAAAAATAATTGAGAATTATTTTTTGGTGAATAAAATCCCAACAAATAGTTGTTTGAAATAAGTAGGAAGAAAATCAAGGAGAGATGCAATCTCATGGAAATCCATGAGATTGCCCTCCCCATATGGGAAGGAGGTGGCGGCACCAATTCCTTTATGGAATTGGAGGCCGTCCACTCCCTCTAATGGGAAGGATGATCTCCTTTGTATTTTCACTCCTTATTTGATTGATATAAATTTGGTATTAATATATATTTGATTTATCAAATATATTTAATAAAAATTAAATCACAAGTTGTTGGCTTTTACCTACAGCAATGTTAACCATTGGATTGACATAAATCAATCTCATCCATTGATTTTATATGTCCCATGGATTGAGATCCATGGATCCCAAAACCCTATAAATAGAGAGGCATACCATGCTCTCTATTTACATGCTATTGTAGCACACTTCTCTCTCTCTCTCTCTCTCTCTCTCTCTTTCTCCGTACTCGACAGCCCTTTCTCCCTTTCTTCTTGGTGGCCGTCCACCATACCTTGGTGGGGAGACTCGTCGACGCCCACGCCACCGCGCTGCTTCTTCGACGCTCTGCGGTTCTCCGTCCACTTGTAGTGCTTCACTCACGAAGGAGACGTTCTATCTCGTGCGATGACATCAGGAGAAACCGTGCTTGGATCATCTTCTTGGATTGCGAGGACACCGCAACTCATCCCCGCGCTCGCAAGCCGTTACTCCGACGATTGGACTTGAGACAGGAGGTCTCTTCTCTTAGAGACTTGATCAACTACGCTTCAAGAGGTATTGCATTATACTTGTTGTGGTGATAGATGAAACAATCTGAGAATGGTTCTTGGATCATGTGGTTTCATCAAATATTTTTTTTAAATTCTGCTGCACCGAACAACTAGTGCGATTAGTCGTTCTTCGTCGTATCCGATACGTCGATCACGCTTCCGTAATGCACTTGGGGATAATTCCATATCCTTCAGAGGGTTGGATAGGTGGGGGAAGGGGGTGACTTGGGGGTGGGGGGAGGAGGCAGGGCAGGGGGAGGGGAAGGTGTGAGGGTGGCAGAGGAAGGGAGAGGTGTAGGGGGAGCCGTGGGGGAGACAACATGAAGGGGGCAACCTGGGGGCCGGGGGAGCAGGCAGGGCATGGGGAGGCGCATGGGAAGGGGGAGGCGCAGCGGTGGTGGGATTAGGGGGAGGGGAGGTGGGGGGTGTGCGGGTGGCGGGGGAAAGGGGAGAAGCTCGGAGTAGGGGGAGGAGGCTGGGGTAAGGGGAGTCATAGGGGGAAGGGGAGGCGCAGCAATAGCACGAGCAGGGTAGAGGGGGAGGCATGAGGGTGGTTAGGGGAGAAGATCAGGGAAGGGGGGCCGACCTGGGGGTGGGGGGGGGGTGGAGGTTGGAGAAGGGGGAAGCATGGGGGATGGGGAGGTGTAGGGGCGACATGAGCAGGGGAGGTCGATGGGTGGCAGGGGAAGGGGGAGAAGCTCGAAGCAGGGGGGCGACCTGGATGCAAGGGGTGGAGGCTGGGGCAAGAGGAGGCGCTCATACAAAACATGAGGCAAAGAACAAAGGAGGCGGTGTGAAGGCGAGGGAAGGAGCTCGGGGGTGGAGAGCACACCTGGGGGCGGGGGAGGAGACGGTAGAGGATTAGGAGGCTGGGGAGGATGAAGAGAAGGGGAAAGAGAAGGAAGAGGATAGGGAAGGAGGAAGATAGGATGATAAAATGACCATTTCAGCCTTTTCTTTTAATTTAATTCTCATTATGTCCCAAAGTTAATGTCTCCTTGCATTGGGAATGAACAACAACGAACATGAAGGGCACGAGTAATATAATGGTAAAATGTTTGGGGGCACAACTTCTTATTTGGGGGCATAATTGAAACTGCAAGATCTTAAAGAGGCACAACTAATAAAAACACATGAATTATTATATTTAATTATTATTAATTTTACAAATTCTAGCCAACAAGGTGTGGACATGAGTCGACACCTTTTGCTTCTTCCCTAAGACGAAGTTGGTTGGAATCTGTTGTGATCAGCTTACTTCACCTAATTTTCTTACATACACCTCACATCCTAAACTTAATCTAACCCCCTCTATTTGATTCATCTAAAACCCTCCTACTCACCTACCCACTGATCAACAAAATACCCTTCGATTCACTTATTTAATTCCCTAAATATCAATTGTTAGAAACAACTTCTCATGCTACCAAAACCACCTGGCCAATCTCCTTTCTTCTCCACCTCGACCCGGTCGAACCCCGTAGTTACAACACTAGTTGAGCCGCCTGCATGGAATTTTGTTGATCGGAGGAGAGTTCCAAGATCTTTTTTCGATCTTGCATCGCCTCCACGTGTGCGTAGATCACAAAGAACCCGACTAGTTGTGCAAAGATTGAGGTTCTTACAACCTCATTCCTCGATGCATTCATCCATCCCCATTTGGTTTGTCGATTTTTGTACATAAATTAGGAAGGTAGTCGCATCATTAGTATCCCTAAGAATTAAATTTTTATGGTGACATAAATTAAATCCCAATTGCAATATCATTCAATCCAATTTCATCTGATATATCTGTTGTACGGGAACCTTATTAAACTTTGCAATCCTTAATATCATGGTCTGATTTCCATACAAATCAAGTAGAGAATCATCTTCTTGTAGGTCTGCATAGCTTCTGGAGTAATTATTCATCATGTGGTGCATGTAGAATCATCTAGCAGAGTGAGATATTCATTGATCTATGATTCTAGGGTTCAAACCCTACAACCACTCCATCTTCAAGCTCTAAAGCTGGTCATCACAACCTTCCTTGACTCCTCTCATAGTCTGAGTGCTCGAGAGGGTGAGGAAAACCCTCTCCGGACCCATCTTTAACAAGTTAGCCTCGAAGAAGCTCATCCCAACATCAAATTACCGCCAATTCCTATGATTTGGGATGTGAAGGATATGGTTAAGATCCTTAAGCACATGACAGAAGCGTGAGGATCGTATCGTATAAAATTTTCTATGTGACGAAACCACACGATCCAAGAACACTTCTCAGATCGTTTCATCTAAACCATGAACAAGTAATAGGATTACCTGTTGAAGCATGGTTGCGATCGAGTCTCTAAACAAAGAGACCACCTGTCTCAAGTCCGATCCAACGGATGAGACGCTTGCGAGCATGCAATCCATGTTGATGATCCAAGCAACGGATCTCCAGATATCGTCCCAAAAGATACGATGTCTTCTTCATGAGCGAGACACACCGGAGGAGACGGAGATCCATGAGCAAATGATTGGGCAACATAACGACGACGCTGCAACGATGGAGACTCTCTCTATGGCATCCATGGTGGACGGCCATATGAGAGAGAGAGTGGGCATGTAGAGAGAATGAGAGAGAGAGTTGTTGTCTAACTTGTTACCCAGAAGAGCAAAGGATACCTCTCCTTTTATAACATTTTGGAATCCATGGATCTCAATTCATGGACAACACAAATCCAATGGCTCACATTGATTTGTGTTTCTTTTAAAGGCCATGATCTTGTTGTTCAAAACAAGGAGTGGATGGCTACCATATTCCATGGTGGAATTGTAGTCGTCCACCCTCTATATGAGGAAGGTAGATCTCCTTTATATAATACATGAGATTACATTATCTCATGATTCTCTCCAATATTTGCAACAACATTTTTGCAAATTATTTTACAAAATAAATCCAGTTTATTTTGCGAACATTGCAATCATGCCATTGGAAATTTGTCAATCTGATGAATCTCGGATTCACCACTCTAAGTCTCATTAATTAAGCTCAAGCCCCTCAAAATCAAATGCATTTCTACATTTATTTTGCATAATTAGCATTTATGCATGATTTCATAAGAATTGCATTTTAGCATTAATTTCTGCATAAAATAAGAAGCCAAAAATCCAAGCCAAAAATGACATGTAAATAGCCTAACTTCTCCTATTTTTAACTCCTTCATGCTAACTCCGAATACCACAAACCCACATCGACTGTGTACATATCACTAACAAGAATAAATAAAAAATACAAAAAAAATAATTAACCTTGTTAAGTGGACAAAAACTCAAACCCTAGTTTCAGGATTTTCGGACTAAAAGCCTCATATCTTCTCCATCCAGTGTCCAATTTGATCCTACTCACTTTTGAACTAATGCACATTCAATGACCTTCAAAATAAGACCAAGTTCAAGTGAATCGGAGCTCGTATGTGAAAGTTGGGTTTTGGGCCTCTTTTGCACATTGTATATTTTCGTGGTTTTTTTGACCCTATATTTTATGTATATATTTTCTTTATTAATAAAATCCAAAAAAATTTAGAACTAGGTGTCTTTTATTTATCTTTGATGTTTCCATATTTTCCGGATTTTTATCTTGTTTTAAAAATGAAAAAAAATTAGAAAACCCAAAAATTAAGGTATTCTATGTACATGGGATACCCCAAAAATTCACTCTTTACATTTGACCGATTTTGGCTTTGAAATCTTCATGAAAATTGTAGATCTCGTCGAGACGAGCATTTTTCATGAAGGAACTTTTTCGATCCGAGGTCATTTACTATTTTTATCGAATTTACAAAATCTTTTATTTCCGAATTTTCTGGTGCTGACACGTGGCAGCCCCAGAGGCCGCCACGTGTCAGCCTTTTTTGGGGTTCTTACTACCACTTTTATAAAAAAAATTAAAAAAGTTATTAAAAAATAAAAAAATAAAAAAATAAAAAATATAATAAGGCACGCACGTGCGTCGCACGTGCCTTCCAGGCACGTGCTCCGCTCGTGCAACGCCTGCCTGCCCTTTTTCCCTGCCACGTGGTCCATCCGTGGCCGTTCGATCGTCCGCTGATCGAACGACCCCTGCACCATCGTCTTCTTCCCAACAAACCCCAACTTCTCCGCCGTTGACCCTCTCCCTCGCAACCACCGGTCGATATCCCCGCGCCGACCAACCCTTCTCCGCAACCGCCGGCCGCCAACGAACCTCCGTAAACCTCGCAACGCCCCGCCTGCTCCATTACCCTCATCCTATTTAAACGCCACCGCCGCCCCCTTTTCAGATATCCGCTGATTGCTTGAAGCTCGACGGCGGTGACAGCGCCGTCGCCTTTGGCCGGCGAGATCCGAGGATCTCTGGTCCTCGATTGCAGCGCCAACCACCGGCTGTACTGCCCTC
The DNA here is from genome assembly GCA_037367405.1 of Ottelia alismoides. Taxonomy (NCBI): domain Eukaryota; kingdom Viridiplantae; phylum Streptophyta; class Magnoliopsida; order Alismatales; family Hydrocharitaceae; genus Ottelia; species Ottelia alismoides. Next base: position 611,615 of record JAZKJV010002471.1, on the reverse strand, counting down.
GCTCCGCCATTGGCGTCGAGCCAACTACTCCGACGACCTCCATCTCCAACCTCTACGCCTGCGACTTCATCATCGTTCTCCACCGACTCCATCAACAACTGCTACGCCTTCGCAACATCTTCAACCTCCAGCAGCATCAACTTCACCGACTTCGCCATCGACCGCCAGGAAGCTCCAAGCTCCGATCACCACCGTCTCTGACAAGGCAGCACCTTCCCCGACCATCTTCCACGCCTCTGCTTGGAGCTCCTTGGACCGGCCAACATCGACAACCCCCGACTTCACGCCACCGGCCAGCCACTACTTCGACCTCCGCCTCGACCAGAGGGCGGTCTGCCGCAGCTCCGCCATGAGGGGGCTGTGCCTGCTCCTCCACCGAGCGCGGACCCTCCCGCCTCCGCTCCACATCGCCGGGCCGGGCTCGAAGCCCGAGACCCTCATCACGTGCGTCGCACGTGAGTGAGGGGACGTCTTGCACTCAGGCCCCTAGAGGATCCCCAGATTACACTGCAGTCCAAGGGACACGTGCACAACACGTGACCACTTGGTAATTTACAGAGAGGCCCCCGGATTCCTCCATATTTTTGCACGAGTCCCCGCCTCCAGAGGCACGTGCATTGCACGTGCTCCTCTGGAATATTCGTAGAAACTCCCCCCTTGTTTAGGTAATTACGTTTATGTCCCCCATACATTTGTCTTTATTTATTTCTTTATTGCATCTGTACCCCTGCATTTCTCCTTCATTTTAGACCTATGTTTTCCATCATTTTATTTATTAAAAAAATTGCATGATGTTCTTCATATAATTCTCTACATTTTGATATGCTGTGGATATTTTTCTAATTAATGGTTAATTAATAATCAATTTTTCTGTGGAAAATTGCGAAGTTTACCCAGTTTATGCTCTAAATTTTGTAATTGATTAACCGTTGTTCCAAAAATTCCCCAAAAATCAAATATTGTAGAGATAGTTTTGCTTGACATTGTGCTGAAAAATCTTTGCATTTGCATGCATCATTTGCCCTGTAAAAATCATTTTGCATATTTCAGTGTTTGATTTTTAATAGGTATTAAACCCCACATTTTTGAGGTTTAGGATTTTTCTGAGATCCATCATCTAGTGATAGATCTTAGATAATTTTGGATCTTGAAAATAAGTAGGTTTAGTATTTATTATAAATAAATATTGAAAATTATTCTGGTTGCATTTAAAAATCCATAAAAAATTCATATTGCATCAGAAAATTCCAAAAAAAACATTACAGTGCACTAATTTTGTCACAATTATCATCTTGGCCAAGTTTCGTATTTTTTGGACATTGTTTGATCAAAGTTTACATTTTAGTCCCTAAAATAGGCCGAATTTGCATCTTGCATCCCTTATTTGAATTAAAAATTCCAAAAAAAGACCGCCTTGAAAACCGAACACGAAATTGGATAGACTTATCTCTAGATTGTTCCTTTGCCTCCTTGTGATCGACCTTGGGACTTGCCCAAGTAAAATAAACATAAAAACCACTTGATTAAATTTACATATAATTTGAGATTATTTCGTGACAGTTTCCGATCGCCGCCTACAACGAACGACTCATATTTATTTTAACTCACATACGATTAAAAACACATCCTTAACGCGGCTTTTCCGGGCTCGTCAGATGGCGCCATTGCCGGGGAGGCAAACGGCTTAGTTTTTTGTTTTGAAAATTTTTTGTTCAGTTTTACGAATTCGGGTAGTCTGACCCCCGAATTTTTCACTGTTAATCCCATTTTATTTCTTGTATTAATTTTTCAGCATTTATTTCATTTATTTTATTTTTGATTATTTTCTGAGTCACTCTCTTACATTCTCTCTCTTATTTTTCTTGCAAGGTACCCGGCGCACGTGGAACGGTTTTTCAAGGAACCGACGCATCTTCACTGACACCCGAAGAAACCGCAATTAAATTAAGATCGAGTCGAGTCGTGAGAGAGAGTAGAGTCTAGGTTTTTAATTTCTGCACTTAATTTCTGCTCATTTATAGCGGTGTCCATTTGGACTCTCGCGTGTATAAAAAGACCTTGAACTCTATTTGTGGTGTGCCGTGGCCTGTTTCACTCTCCAGCAAGGGTGGGGCCCGACTTGAGTGGCGATTTGGATAGACCTGCACATACGGCTCTCAGATCATTTTTTATTTTGATTGTGCTCGTAGGATCTTAAGCCACACTTCACTTTAATCAAGACGCACGTAGATCGTTCAACTTAGCCAAATTTAATTTAATTCTTCCCCGCTAATAGAACTTTCAGCCTAGGTGCGGTTTTTCATCGGCTTGCATTCATTTAGAGTAATTTTTAAAATTCTGTCTAGCATCCCACATGAAGATTGCGAGGATTCACTGTAAGTCTTCTGACCGAGCATTCATCATAGTTTTCCGCGTGCATCGGCTTTTCCCGACTTTCTCCCTCTTATTTTATCACATAAATCTAAAGGAAATTGGGACTGGACGGTAGACGTGTATTTGTGCTCATCTAAATTCTTCAGTGATCACCTAATAAAATCAGGACTGCTAAATATAGCCGATTTCAAAATAACCCATAAATCAAGAATTTTTGCGGGAGAGCAACCCCGACCTTGGATGATTTTATTTTTCTGAGTGAGCGAGGGACGACACTTAAGGCTAGAGCCCAAATCCGAAATCTCAGCTCGCTAATTTTTGCCAAGATTGATTTATCACCAACTAAAATTGAAAAGATAATAGCCGAAATCTTACGGCTTCATTGTGTGAGTTGGTGAACCCGGGGTTTGATTTGTATTTGCATTGGTGTGCATGAACCGATATCGAAGATCAACAGCCGTACTTTTGACAAAAAAAATTTTATCCCGTGCAAATCATCTCTCTCCTTTCTTGATTTAAAATTCACCATGGAATTCTTCTCCAACAACCCTTGCAGACCCAACCCCTCATTCCTTTCATCTCTTTCAAAAATAGCCAAACGTTTATCCGAGAATCCATCAGAGCTATACTATGAAAATGAATTCGTATCGGTTAGACCCAAAACACCTCCTCCTCAACCTCCCAAAAATCCATCTCCCTCTGCTAATCCGAACTGTTTCATGAATAACCACCCTTTGTATTCAGAGCAGACAAACCAACAAATGACTGAGGTCTCCACTTCTTCATTTATCAATCCTCTTTACGCTGATCATACAATTCATTCTTCATATTCAGTAAATGTCAATCCATCATTTATGGGAGATAATAATCACATGATCCAATGGAACACTTCTTCACCTCATCCATCGACCCTCCCCTTGAACACACTTGAACAATCATCATCTTGGATTGACAATCACAACCCCCTTTTCAGACATGACAATCATATAGAGGATTGGACTGATTACATGCTGACTCCACAACATCAAGGCCCGACCACTCAAAGAATTGAACACCCTTTGGACCAACTCCACATACCTAGACCATATGAGCAGACACCTTCCATGATTATTGAGGAGATACTTTCAGAAAATGATGATCATATACTGAATATTTCAAGAGACTCCTCTCCTAGTACATACAGAAAAATGGAAGAGGACATTCAATTACATAAACATAGCCCAAATGCTCCCATGCTTGGTCATGAAGAGATTCTGGAGAATATTTTGAAGATGAATAAGAAATTTGATTTAATGGAGGATAGATTTCAAGAACTTGCCGATCGACTAATCTCTGATAACTCGGACATGAAAATGAATGAGGAAATGATTAGATCTGAGACTGAAAATTTTGAGGAAATTCAAGGACCTAGGGACGATTCTGAAACTGACTATGTCGTTGACCCTCACCCAGAACTACAGAGCCCTTTTTCATCTGAAGAACACCCCGCACCCGCACACCACCCAGAAAATACCAAAAAATGGAAATATTTGAAAATCACAAAAAAATTGAAAATTCAGAAAATTTCATAAAAAATGAAACTGAAGATGATCTGAGGAATTTGGATCCGACTGTACGGGAAACACTGGAAAAACGCTTGATGTTTGAACTTCCCTTTATACAGGCCATTGAACATTTCCCCGACCTTAAAAGATTTATAACAGATAAATTAATGAACAAAAAGTCGGGCAGGATACGAATAAAGACTGAAAGACATATCTTGTCAATGGCCTCCTCCTTGGTGTTGAGGAGAAAAACCAAGAGCCGCATAGTGAAGCGGTTGCTCAGATTTGATTGTGAAATCAAAGATACAATTTTCACCCATGCTCGGATTGATGACGATTCACCAATTAATATCCTCCCGACCTCTGTATTCCATGAACTCAAACTCAGACCGATTCGAAAGATACGAGAGATTGTTCAATTAGAGGACCGATCAATAAAGCGGCCGAGAGGAATCATTTCTGTCATCATGAAATTCCAAGGTGCTCCGCTCAAAGTAGAATTCACGATCATTGACATTGAGCATCAAGGAGAATTCACCCAGTCTCCAATCATTCTCGGAAAGCCATTCTTGGCATTGGCCAAGGCGAGTATCGATTGCGAGACTCGGGAAATCAATTTCACAGCATTGGAAGCACTTAAAACCGACCCTATCTTTGAGGAACCACGATCTCCTGAGGCAACCCACGAAGTCCCCGACAACCGTAACCATGAAGCGGTAGAAGAGCCCTACCCCGCAGCCACACCTGAGATAACGGTTGTTGATGAGACTACTGGTTTAGAAAATCTCCCCCCTGCTCCATTCCCAGCCGCTCTCACCAGGGAGAATCATGTATATGAATCATATGATCCGGAGACTTATGCATGGGCACACCCTGGGTCAACCTACTCTGACTACATGGATTACATCAACTCGACCCAGGAATGCACCAACATCGAATCAATGGAGAAAGAACATGTAGAGACTCTCCCCAGTATTTCAATTCCTGCGGATCTCAAAATAGACAAATCTTTCTACTACGATCCTGAGACTTATGCATGGTCACACCCTGGAGCAACATTCTCTGAATATCTTGACCAAATCATCCCAAATCGAGAGTGCTCAAACATTCGGGAGACTAAGAACAAGCACACAGACCAAGCACCAACCAAGGAGAATTTCAATGGCTATTCATCTGGATACTCAAGTGAACCGACACCTTCACGACGAAATAAAAAGAGAGTCACCTTTGACCTTCCGGAAGAGGTATCGTCTGATGGTCCCTCATCAGGTCCGGAAAAGGTAGTCTACATGAGTGAAGTCTGTTCGGCAGCCCTAAAGCCATATCTTCGTAAGGATCCAAAATCCAATTCTCGTTGGACAACTCCCGTTCCTAACTACTACTCATCCAAAGCTGATGCTCCTGCCCTCTTCAAGTACACTGGAATTCTTTCGTATGAGCTGACTGAGACTGGTGCTTCTGAGCTATCATCTGAGGACAAATTGATTGACCCCAAGAAGGAACGAATTCTGAGGAAACAATTAAAGAAACAAAGAGATATGCAGACTTGGAGTATGTCCACTTTCAAATACTACTCCTCTGAGGATAACTCTGATGATGGATATCTTTCATCTGACTCAAACACTTCATCTATTATCCATCATGATTTTTCTGAGGATAACTCTGATCATAGTTGGGAATCATATGCCTCATCTCCATTACATCATTATGATCTCCCACCGCAGGCTCACAAGAAGATCAACCGAAAACCGCCTTAATCATTCGGCTACTCACCCTCCCTCCCGACCACATCGGTCTCCTTGTATAGCTTCTTCCTCTACTTAGGCCAAGGCCTAAGTATAGGGGGGACCGATGCCATCTGTTTATACCATCCTTCTCATCCTCCCGACCGCTCCATTTCCACCCTTCTTCCATACTTAGGCTATCCAGAGCCTAAGTATAGGGGGAACCGACATCCACCTGTATATCCTCTCCTCATTCACATATCATGACCGCCTCTTTTCCGCTTTACTTCCTAACCCATTGTATATAAATTTTTCACTCCCTTACTCTTAGCACGAGCTATGTCTTCATTACGCTTTTTGTGCTCTGAGGACACATCACTCGCTATGTATAGGGGGGTCTGTATATATACTTTGTATATATTTTACCCATATCTCGTACTTTAGCGTAAGTCTATATGTATTTACGGGGTGGGTACTAACTTCAAAAAAAAAGAGTTTTTCTACTAACACTAACTTGCCCAAAATTTTTGAAAAAAAATGGCTTCTTATTTTATCTTTGCACACACACACGCAATAAAAATCTGCATTTCACACACTTGCACTTCATCCAACATCACATGCATTTGCATTTGTGAAAAGTCATTGGGTTCTGAACCAAGTTGTGAGCCGAAACCGAGAGTGGTCTGAACTTGCCCTTAATCTACCTAATTTTCAGAGGAACTTCACCGAGAAATAGGATTTTAAGAGCTTCAGGTCTTTTGACTTAATTCTTTAAGTTCCACATGACAATGTGCAGCGTTTGACTTTTAATGTCTAACCTGATCTCTTCATTCTGGGTACAACTCTGGAATAGGGAATTAATTTGTACTCTCGCACTATGCACTTAGCTCAACCCAGACGGGATGTTGGAAGACTGTGTGAGTTTCTTTTCTGGTAGCGTGGAAATCTAAAGACTGGAGTTCGGGTTGAAATAAAGCTTCGGAAAAGGGATGGACGGCTGGGCGCAATTTTTTCTAAGACCCCAAAAAATGTACGAAATAAAAAGATGCTATATCCGTAGGGGCAAAACAAGATCCAAGCAGAACCACCAAAAATTCCAAATACAAAGAAGCATTCTACCAAATAAAAATTCGACCAAAAAGGTCCAAGCTTCAAGAAACCTGCAGATCTTGGTGGAGACTTGGCTACACTGGCCATCTTCACAAGGAGAGGTGACTACACTTACCACCCCCTCCAGTTCTTTTCTCTTTCTTCTAGCTTCTCCCCCATTTCGATTGTGAACACAGCACGACAAACCTTAGAAGGAAATACCTGACTCCCCGAAGACGAGTTACTGGAGAGGAGAGGAGCATGGTAGTCCAGCATTCTGGACGGGAAGAGCTAAAACCCTTCACACACACGAGTCAGTTATTAAATGTTCATAGGGTATACTTTGGGAAGTGGATTGATCTAAGATGACTTCTGAGCTGAAATTGTAACAATGATGTGTAGAATTTGAGGGCTGTTGATTTTAAAATTCTAAGTCTCATAGAAGTCCCGCCACACTACTAATCCAAAGGTCGAGTTTAGTTTCATTCTCACCTTCAACTCATGGTCTTGGTATGGAACCCAGTCTCATTTCACTTCATGGCATGTCTTTTTGATGCTCAGGGACGAGCATGGTTTAAGTAGAAGGGGATGATGAATCTCGGATTCACCACTCTAAGTCTCATTAATTAAGCTCAAGCCCCTCAAAATCAACTGCATTTCTACATTTATTTCGCATAATTAGCATTTATGCATGATTTCATAAGAATTGCATTTTAGCATTAATTTCTGCATAAAATAAGATGCCAAAAATCCAAGCCAAAAATGACCTGTAAATAGCCTAACTTCTCCTATTTTTAACTCCTTCATGCTAACTCCGAATACCACAAACCCACCTCCACTGTGTACACATCACTAACAAGAATAAATAAAAAATACAAAAAAATAATTAACCTTGTTAAGTGGACCAAAAACTCAAACCCTAGTTTCAGGATTTTCGGACTAAAAGCCTCATATCTTCTCCATCCAGTATCCAATTTGATCCTACTCACTTTTGAACTAATGCACATTCAATGACCTTCAAAACAAGACCAAGTTCAAGTGAATCGGAGCTCGTATGTGAAAGTTAGATTTTGGGCCTCTTTTGCACATTGAATATTTTCACGGTTTTTTTGACCCTATATTTTATGTATATATTTTCTTTATTAATAAAAATCCAAAAAATTTTAGAATTAGGTGTCTTTTATTTATCTTTGATGTTTCCATATTTTTTCGGATTTTTATCTTGTTTTAAAAATGACAAAAAATTAGAAAACCCAAAAATTAAGGTATTCAATGTACATGGGATACCCCAAAAATTCACTCTTTACATTTGACCGATTTTGGCTTTGATGTCTTCATGAAAGTTGTAGATCTCGTCGAGACAAGCATTTTCTGGAAGGAACTTTTTTGATCCGAGGTCATTTACTATTTTTTATCGAATTTACAAAATCTTTTATTTCCGAATTTTCTGGTGCTGACACGTAGCAGGCCCAGAGGCCGCCACGTGTCATCCTTTTTTGGGGTTTTTATTACCGCTTTTTATAAAAAAAAATTCAAAAAAATTATTAAAAAATAAAAAAATAAAAAAATATAATAAGGCACGCACGTGCGTCGCACGTGCCTTCCAGGCACGTGCTCCGCGCGTGCAACGCCTGCCTGCCCTTTTTCCCTGCCACGTGGTCCATCCGTGGTCGTTCGATCGTCCGCTGATCGAACGGCCCCTGCACCATCGTCTTCTTCCCAACAAACCCCGACTTCTCCGCTGTTGACCCCCTCCCTCGCAACCACTGGTCGATATCCCCGCGCCGACCAACCCTTCTCCGCAACCGCCGGCCGCCAACGAACCTCCGTAAACCTCGCAACGCCCCGCCTGCTCCCCTACCCTCATCCTATTTAAACGCCACCGCCGCCCCCTTTTCAGATTTCCGCCGATTGCTTGAAGCTCGACGGTGGTGACAGCGCCGTCGCCTTTGGCCAGCGAGATCCGAGGATCTCTGGTCCTCGATTGCAGCGCCAACCACCGACCGTACTACCCTCGCTCCGCCATTGGCGTCGAGCCAACTACTCCAACGACCTCCATCTCCAACCTCTACTTCTGCGACTTCATCATCGTTCTCCACCGACTCCATCAACAACTACTACGCCTTCGCAACATCTTCAACCTCCACCAGCATCAACTTCACCGACTTCGCCATCGACCGCCAGGAAGCTCCAAGCTCCGATCGCCACCGTCTCTGACAAGGCAGCACCTTCCCCGACCATCTTCCACGCCTCCGCCTGGAGCTCCTTGGACCGGCCAACATCGACAACCCCCGACTTCACGCCACCGGCCAGCCACTACTTCGACCTCCGCCTCGACAAGAGGGCGGTCTACCGCAGCTCCGCCATCAGGGGGCTGGGCCTGCTCCTCCACCGAGCGCCGACCCTCCCGCCTCCGCTCCACATCGCCTGGCCGGGCTCGAAGCCCGAGACCCTCCTCACGTGCGTCGCACGTGAGTGAGGGGACATCTTGCACTCAGGCCCCTGGAGGATCCCCAGATTACACTGCAGTCCAAGGGTCACGTGCACAACACGTGACCACTTGGTAATTTACAGAGAGGCCCCCGGATTCCTCCATATTTTTGCACGAGTCCCCGCCTCCAGAGGCACGTGCATTGCACGTGCTCCTCTGGAATATTTGCAGAAACTCCCCCCTTGTTTAGGTAATTACGTTTATGTCCCCCATACATTTGTCTTTATTTATTTCTTTATTGCATCTGTACCCCTGCATTTCTCCTTCATTTTAGACCTATGTTTTCCATCATTTTATTTATTAAAAAAATTGCATGATGTTCTTCATTAAATTCTCTACATTTTGATATGCTGTGGATATTTTTCTATTTAATGGTTAATTAATAATCAATTTTTCTGTGGAAAATTGCGAAGTTTACCCAGTTTATGCTCTAAATTTTGTAATTGATTAACCGTTGTTCCAAAAATTCCCCAAAAATCATATATTGTAGAGATAATTTTGCTTAACATTGTGCTAAAAAATCTTTGCATTTGCATGCATCATTTGCCCTGTAAAAATCATTTTACATATTTCAATGTTTGATTTTTTATAGGTATTAAACCCCACATTTTTGAGGTTTAGGATTTTTCTGAGATCCATCACCTGGTGATAGATCTTAGATAATTTTGGATCTTGAAAATAAGTAGGTTTAATATTTATTATAATTAAATATTGAAAATTATTCTGGTTGCATTTAAAAATTCATAAAAAATTCATATTACATCAGAAAATTCCAAAAAAAAATTACAGTGCATTAATTTTGTCACAATTATCATCTCGGCCAAGTTTCGTATTTTTTGGACATTGTTTGATTAAAGTTTACATTTTAGTCCCTAAAATAGGCCGAATTTGCATCTTCCATCCCTTATTTGAATTAAATATTCCAAAAAAAGACCGCCTTGAAAACCGAACACGAAATTGGATAGACTTATCTATAGGTTGTTCCTTTGCCTCCTTGTGATCGACCTTGGGACTTGCCCAAGTAAAATAAACATAAAACCACTTGATTAAATTTGCATATAATTTGTGGTTATTTCTTGACAGTTTCCGATCGCCGCCTACAACGAACGACTCATATTTATTTTAACTCACGTACGATTAAAAACACATCCTTAACGTGGCTTTTCTGGGCTCGTCACAATCACGTTCACAACCCAAAATAAAATGTGAATTACATTTTCAATATAATGTCCAATGTGAATCCAATTCACATTAACATTTAATTAACAAATATTACAAATAGCTCTCTCTTATATATTATAAATCACATTTATATTATATATGATTAATATGGATAGTCCTATCTACATTATTCATATCCATGATAATTAAATCACATTTAATCATGTTGGATCACTATTCTCATGTGCCCAAATAATATGAATCACATTCACATTATTCACATCTTTGATAATTAAATCACATTTAATTATCTTAGATAACTCTTTTTATAATATGAATGAAATTCATATTATTCATGATAAATTTTCTCAATGCTCGGATACATAATATCAACAATGAAATTATCCTGAACTCTTTAAAGGATAATGCGTTTTCTTCGCGGATACTTGGAGATAAGGACATGGAGATTGTATTATTTCACAAGTAGTGACTTGGATGTTGAGATCTCATCTCAAATCTAGATCTCAGTCCACCCATAGATGCTTGATTAAATCAAGATCGCAAATCTAATCTTCTCATTGCAGCTGAATCTCATTCAGATCAATGTCCAACATTTCGACCAAGATCATATTACTTCTCTACTGAGAGGAGTCACTAAAATCCAGAACCGTTTCAGCACTTCCTATGAATGGAAGCGTCATGGTTATACAATCATTTATGATCACATCACCCTCAGGTATTCCCAATACTTGTACATCCTGCATACTGGAAGACTCAGAATAAACCCGAAGTATCAGATCTATTTCCTAGATCTTGATCTACTTCAGGGTTTTATCAATAAGTTTCTCATTCGATCATTGGGAGTCGGTATCGATCATATACTTTCCAAAAGCATATATCATACCTAGGTCTTGATCATATACTTTCCAAATGTATATATTAAACCTACAAATTCAGTCAGGCTTCCAAAGCAAGATGACAGTGCACGGAATTTGATTCTTCCCAATATCTCATGAGTGAGCTCATGTCTTCCAGTTCAGTAACTGAACCTGTATGATCCCTTTGAGAGATCTTATTAGTCATATGCCCTTGCATGCACATCAGCGTGCTGGTGTATAGACCTTGATTAGGTCATCAACCTATTGGTCTTCCAAATATACATACTTAGACATATAGTAACACATGTCTTCGGTCATAGAACGTGTGCCTATATCGTGACAACATACAACATAG